>MU865472.1:2872-49813 GCA_033297215.1 Podospora fimiseda | reverse complement strand
GGCTCCGGTGGGTAATTACTTTCTTATAGTTGGTTAGCCTAACAAACCCTTTGAAAAAACCAAAAAAAAAAAAAAAAAAAAAAAAAAAAAAAAAGCCAACGTACTCCAGTCGCGACGCCGATGTCGAGATGCTTATTTGTGAAATTTTCCTCGAAAAAAGGAAGCTGGACGGTGCGGACGGGGCAACGCCAGACGTAGGTCATGTTGAATCCCAGCACCTGGTTGTCGTAAAACGCGAGTGTCAGTGGACTGTACCAGGCAGTGCCGGTATTGGACCGGCTGCGGGAGGTGGGCTGGGCTGTAATCGTCATGGTGGTCGACCTCGATGCTTCGGCGGGGTTTTGGTGTAGTAGGAGGAAGAGTGAGAGCTGCGATCCCTCTGCTGATTTTTAAAGGTTGGGGATTCCAAAAAGGTATCCACGCGGAAGGTTGGAGGTAGGTAACAGTGACAACAGGGACGTTGGCGACAATTGGGTTGGGGAGACGAGGTGAAGGAAAACAATAGGAACAATATTCTAGGTACAATGCTAATTATTGAAACAATATGCCGAAACTACGTTTTACATCACGATCTTTCCCAAATATCTACACCGGTGAAGAATAAAAGTTGCAGGTGATCGTTTTGTGTTTTTTTTTTTTTTTCGTTAGATTTCTTTTCTCGGGTGGATATAACTTTGGGGAGTAATAATGGACCAACGGCCGAGTCCGTCGCCGTCCCATGTAATGGACCTGATGATGCTTTCAGGGTAGCCTGATTGGCCAGGTGAGCAACTTTGAATGTCCGCGTGGCCTGCGGATCATCATCTACCTCAACAGCAGATGAGACGGAAGGTGCGGTCGACATAAGATTTTTGAACGGGTGCAGTAACCGATCTATATGCGGGGACCACGGAGGGATGAATCGGAGCGGATAAAAATCTGGAGACCGCTCAGCATCCCAACGCTCCTCACCGAGCTGGAATCTGGGGTGTTGGGAAGGTTTGCCAGTTGGTAGTAACACCGTCAAATGGATTTTAATCATACCACATTTACCCCGTCACTTTCATGTTGGGGCCAAAGTTTGAAAACATGAATACCTATCTATTGCAATGATTTACCATGACGTATATCCAAACCTGCACGCAGGTGCTATATCTATTCATCCATGTGAAATTAAAAACACCATCATGTGCCTCGCAGAAATTCTGCCACACCGCCTCTACAGCTTTGCCTTGAAGACTCTCTGCTCCTTCTCCAACTCCTTCTTCGCCTGCTCATTCAACCTTCTCCACATATCCTTCCTCAACTCATGCCCATCCAAAAACGAACGCACCCACTCCCTTTTGAACTTTGGCAACCTCCTTCCTTTGCCATCAACAGGTTCGCCCGCGATCCTGCGCACCTCCTCAAAATATTCCTCGAAATCCGGGAAAACCATAGTAAACTTTACACCATCGCCCTTGACCTTTACCCTGTTCTCTTCCCACTCTTTCATTTCTTGCTCAGTTGGTAAATCCGCCCTCCCGGCCAACACCCGAGCCGCCAATACCGCCTGCCACTCAAAGATCTTGAACGTCAAACCTGCACCGACGGCACCGACAAAAAGAAGGGTGGGGTCCCTCTGGTAGACAACGTGTTGGTACAGCTCGGGAACCCGGTTGTTCCTAATCTCTACTTGTGGAAGGAACGGCAACGTCCAAGAATACCCGGTACCAAAGATGATGGTATCTACCGCGGGGATAGACGTGCCATTCACGAGATGGACAGTGCGGGTTTTGGGGCACACAGACTTGATCGAGGGGTGCTGTTGAATTGACGGGTGGTGGAACGCGCCGTCCCCAAAGTATCCATTTGCCGCGTGACCGATGGTGATTGTGTGGACTGGCAGTTGAGCAGTCTTTGAATGCGCCAGGTCGTACGCGATGTCTGCTGCGGATACCGAGGCTCCTACTACCACAACGCGCTATTCATTGTCAGTCAACAGGACTCGTTTGTCGGCGAGAACTGTACGTACCTTTCCCTTGAAATGATCCCTCCCTCTGAAATGCTTGCTGTGAATGACGCTCCCAGGCCTTCCCTTCTCAAACTCCTCGAGTCCCTCTACTGATGGAATATAGGGCACCCAATAATGTCCGCTCGCGACGACGACCGCGTCAAAATACTCGACCGACCAATAATCCTTTTCTTTCCCTTCTTTGCGCAACACCACTTTCCACTCATCCCCAACCTTCTCGACGCGCTCGACAGTAGTGTTGTATGAGACCAAATCCTCGTACCCATTGCGGTTGATAAGACTCTGGATATACCTCTGCATCACGGTCCAGTGCCTGAAAGGCGTGTTGGGGCCATGCAGCGCGATTGATTTCTTTGTCTTGTCGGCAGGGATTGGCTCCTGGCTGAATTGCATTGGGGAAAAGTCGACATTGGTCTCGAGGTACGGATACACAGAGGACTCGGAAAAGCGTGGTGCGTCTGGTTTTGGTGCTTGAGCGGGGAGGATGTTGGGAATTGGGAGAGGTTGGTCTGCTGTTCTGTTTGCGAGGGAAGCAAAGTTGCTGAGGGGTTGTGGTTTTGTCTTGTCGCCGATCCTGGGGCATGTCAATTTACATTGGAACAATCTGACTGCTCTGCACAACATACCAGCATCCTCCTGCTTCCTCTCGCCTTTCAAAAACGCGAATAATGTCGAATGTTTTTTCTTGCGCCAACGCGTCGACAGCGATGGCACCCGCGGGGCCGGCGCCGATTACGGCGACTCTTTTTACTGGAGGACGGGTCATTGATGAATGTGGTGTCTGCACAAAGTACGAAGAATGGATTCAAAAATTTTCCTTTTGCGCAAAAAGAATAAAAAGGTGTTCGGGATTGGAGTTGCATATGTATTTTCTTGTCCCGCGTCGAGCCGGTGTGACAGTCGGCCGCGGCCGGCATCGTGAGCCCCACCGATCCCGGGGAATTCGGAAGGGACCCACTGAGGCGCTGATTGTGTTATATCACGTCATCGGCCACTCTCGCCGCTACCGGTGCTTCTGCGGCTGGACATTGGGGAGCCTGTTACCTCAAAATGTGATTTGACAAATCATTGCAGCTATTCAGAGACTGTCACTTCTGTGGTCTTGCGACCAAATTCCCTAGTTTTCCCCTGCAATCACTGCGTTATCACGGAGAACAACAAAGCGGCAAAGGACCAACGATCGGCCTTTTTTAAACCCTCAACATCTTTTCTAGGTACGGGTGCTCCCGATTGGCAAACGGGAATCCGGCCCTGCCAAGCAGAGTCAAGTCTTTTTACCCACTTGGACCTGCACCTCACCGTCTTCCGCAGAGTCGGCTCTGGCAATTCTCGTTGCCCCTTTCACGCGCTATCCTAGCTTGTCGGATTTTAGTGTAGCGCAGGATCCGATCGATCTCTCGCCGTTCAGATCATCAAGGTCAGGTCTGCTCCTTGAGGTGACAGATGACAACAGTGACGGCTTCTGTCCTCCGTCGGCGGGACATAGCTACCTCGCCGGTTACAATGCACGTATCGACGGATGGTTGGTCCTGGCCGCAAAAGATATCACACCCAACCCCCGTCCATCGTTGGCCAGACCCGTCGTGACCCCCATGCAGTCCGTTTCTCGTTTCCAAACCCGTGGTCCTTGAACATACCGTCAGGGTCTAGCGGTCACGCACGTGGAGTTCATAGCAACATTGTCATCCGCTACCCTGATCACGTCAACGTTGGGAGCAAGGATCCAATCCTGCAGGGAAGAGTCCCAGGAGATCGGCAGTCGAAATTGATAAAAGCGACATCATCTCTCGGCGTCTTGTAGAAATCCCCCTTTCCTGCCCACAGCTTCCGACTTCAACATTGTCGGACACTGCCAGAGCACCATGGCGGAATCTCAGCACAGCGACAAGGTCGACATTCACAAGGAATCCCAGGATGAGGAGACTGCGGTAGCTTCTTCCATTGAGGAGGGATGGAACGAGCAGGACGAGGCGCATGCCAGGAAGAAGTACGTTTGTCTGCCCGAGCTCGACTGAAGTGGGTTTCCGAGCTGACTGGTTGTATAGGGTTGACTTCTCAGTTCTGCCGTTATTGTTCCTTGGCCTCCTCGTCTTCCAGCTCGACCGTATGAACATTGCCAGTGCCCTGACGGGAGGTTTTGCCGTCGACATTGGAGTGGATCTAAACACAATCAATGCTGGTAACCAGTTGATGTTTGCTGGCATTGTGCTATTGGAGATTCCATCAAACTTGGCATTGCAGAAGGTATGGGAGAGATACAAATACAATACCATATGGTGTTAACATCTCACAGCTTGGACCCCGAAAATGGATTGCCGGGCAAGTCTTCATCTTCGGTCTTGTCGCATCCCTTCAGATTTTCGTCCACAACAAGGCAGGATTCTTGCTCTCTCGTCTGATCCTTGGATTTTGCGAATCTGGATACATCCCCGGTGCCATTTACACCCTATCGACATGGTACAGAAAGCGAGAACTTGCAAAGCGGGTGGCCCTTCTTTTTTTCGGCATGTTTGGCGCCAATGCAATCAGTCCACTTCTTGCCACTGGAATCCTGAAGCTCGACGGAAAACGTGGGTTGCATGGATGGCAATGGATTTTCCTCCTTGAGGGAATCTTTACGATTCTCGTCTCCTTGGTCCTCGTCTTCTTCCTCCCAGGATCTCCTGACTCCCCAAGACCTCTCCTCAGCCCTGGCCTGATCAAATTCAACACCAATGATCAAGAGGTACTTCAGAAGCGACTGGAGAGGGATGACGCTGAGAAGCGTGGTGGGACACAGGGAATGGATATCCCACTGAAGCTTGTGTGGAAGACCGTTACGCATTATCGTCGTTGGCCGCATTTTGTTTCCACCTTTGCCGTTTTCTCAACTTGGAGTTCATTGACTACTTATACCCCTTCTATCATGGTGTACGTTTTTCAAATTTTTTTTTTCCTTCCAAAACTGGCTGCTTGTAGGACCATTACTTACCGGATTGGCAGCCAACTTGGATGGGATCCCATTGCCGCCAATGCCTTGGCCGCCGTTGGAGGTTTCCTGTCTCTTGGATTTGTCTTTTTGTTTGCATTCATCAGTGACCGCACCAACCTTCGTGGCGGTACAGTTATTTTGGCACAGGTCTGTTACCTGATCGCCTTGATCGTTGCTCGTCAAGTTCACCCACACGTTGGCCAATGGTCACGCTGGGGTTTGTGGACCACGGTCAACGCTTTTGCCGTAGGCTACCATCCCGTCCACAACACTTGGGTACAGCTCAACTGCAAGACTCCGGGTGAGAGGAGTATTAGTATTGCGTAAGTCTATGCAGCAGCCGTCCCGACGGACGACAGTGCAGGTTTGCTGACAGGGAGGATATACTTGTAGCATGTGGGTCATGTCTGCCATCAGCGGGCTGATGGTCGGTACCCAGTATTATCGGGCGGGTGATAAGGTCAGATTGTGAGTTTATTGATCACCATGTTATTCTCTGCCGTGGTTTTGCTTGTGCTGATGTTATATTTGTAGCTATGCGAACGGCCTCCGAATCCAAATCATTATGGTGTCGATAGGCATTTTGTTTGCTCTTTTACAGGTTGGGATTTATGTTGTGCGTAATAGGAAGGTTCGGGAGGGGAAGATTAAGTCAGATGAGGATGGTTCTGAACCCCAGATATATGTACCCTGATTTGGTTTGTAATGCCATCTGGTTTTGTTTGTTGGCTGCTTCGTTTTCTTTGTCGTTCCTCTCCATCTTTGATCCGTTGTTAGATGACATGCTGGCAAACTTAAAGACAAGCAAGACAGGTGGTCTGGGTCTTCCTCCTGTGTTTTCAGAGTGTTTGTGCATATTGTGGGTGAATGCTCTTCAGACTGGAGGCTGTGAGGTGTTCTCGGTTCAATTATAAGCAGAATATCTCATCTCTTTGTAAATTGTCACCATCTTCCTCGTCGTCTTCCTCGTCACCATCACCCGCCTCCGTGCCGGACCAGATCATTCGAGTCATTTTCGCATACTATTCGAGAAATATCGCGTCGGACAACGAACCTCCGCGCCGTGTCCGATTGGCATCGTACCGGACCAGATCGTTCAAGCCAAGCTTTCGCATACGGCTCGAGCAATTTCGTGTCCGACGAGGTACCTCCGTGCCGTGCCCGGTTTGCAGTGATTCCCATACATTCGCGCCCGGGCCGAACGACCCGCTCCCGGCGCGAATGCCTTCGAGCCGGCTTGACCGTTGTATGCTAATAGCAAACAGTCTGTATATACGTCCCTATGCTTAACGTGGTGCGCTGCGAATGGTGCTGTTGAACGATGCTTCGGGATCGAGCTTGCCTCTGGTATTGAGTTTGTCCTTAGCATATTTAAAACACCTTTTTTCTAAATACTTAAATAATATAGTTTTATATTTAGGAATGCTTGGGTCCATATCGGGATACCACGTAAGCGGATCTTTTTTGCCGATATATTCAACAGTAATGAATGTTGGTTCGGCTGGGGTAGATACGCGGGATGCTTTCGCCTGTTTTGGATTGACATTGGGGTACTACGGTCGCTTCTTAGGTACCATAATATAACTTGAGGTGTTGGCCGATTGATAATCCTACATATATAGCATAAAAACAAAAAAATTGGCTCGGGGCGCACCGCGTCGGACACGAGCAGCCGAGCCCGGCACTGTTCCTATATTTTTGGTGTAAATTTTGGGTTTCGAGTCCAGCTCGACGGACCAGCTCCGACGCGAATGTTTTAGCGCTGTACTCGGGGATGGTGCTGGAGCGACCGGTGCTGACATGAACACCTTTTCGCACCATGACCGGTGTGATCGGGAACGGGGCTCGAGAACTGCTTGACTCTGGCACGAATACCTTAGTAAGAGAGGAACGAAAAGACAACGCAAATCAAGCCTCGGCGATGATCAAGCAGACTCGCAGTAATGAGCAACTTCCGGTCTAACAACACGGCCTCAGTAAAGGTGTGCAAAGAAGGCAAGGCAAAGGAAAATATGCGGTATTATTCGGTGTTGTGCGGTGATGGAAAAGGCAAATCAGGTGGAAAGGGAGAGGTTGGTGCCATTAGAGATTAGGTATCCGCTCAACTCCGTAGGTGTGATATGAGTGGATCTACAGGGAAAAGCAAAAAGTAAAAGTAAAAATAAAAACAAAAACGCCTTTGCAAATTGATCTAACCAAAACAGGCGTGATGCCTGATCTCCATTAGGCAACAGCACTGTCAGCACACACATCCTTGTCAACCCCCTTGAAAATGGACAAACTTGTTGTTTTTAAAAGGATCCTCCTCCTCCAAACTCAAAGACAAAAAAAAAAAAAAAAAAAAAAAAAAAAAAACCAACACAAAAAAAAAAAAAAAAAAAAAAAAAAAAAAAAAAAAAAAAAAAAGACCACAAACATCACATCTCCATTTCATATCCAACAATGTCCACCAAATCCCCCCTATTCCACACCCTCCCCCTCGAACTCCTCTTCGAAATAAACTCCCACCTCCCTTCCCCATCCCAAATCTCCCTAACACTCACCTGCAAACTCGCACTCAACATCCTCGGCAAGTCTTCCTGGGCCGTCCTAAAACGGGGCCAACGCTTTCGCCACAGCCCTTCTGAATCAGCCGACGAATTCTACGAGAGAATCTTCATCGCAAAAAAGGCACGCACCGACTCATTAAAGCTCCTATCCCTTGATTCCTGTTCCTACTGTAAAAAATGCGACATTTTACACCCGCCTTTACAGCCCGTATCCAAGCACAGGATCAACAAGCACTACACTAATCTCTGTTGGGGAGCCGACAACTTAATTGATTATTGGCCGTTTAGCGCTTGTATCGGCGGTGGCTATAGTCTTATTTGGGAACATATCAGGCGGGTCATGGCGGGTGAACAAGGGGTCGAGGAGTTGAATGGGGAGTTTGAAAATGTTTATAGGGTGGCTGGGGGTAGAGTGCAGTATAGGTTAAAGAGTGAGGGGATGAGGACGCCGGGGAATGGGGATGTGGTGTTGAGGCATGTGCATAGGTTTGGGCGGAGAATTTTAGAGGAAGGAGAGAAGCCCGGGACAAAAGAAATAGAGATGGGAAAGGCAAAGGGACAGGGAAAGGAAAAAGGCGGAAACAAGACGGAAAGACTTATTCCCGCGGATATCTTGGAACTTCCTTTTAGGATTTGTCCTCATCAATCGACAGCCACAGACGCACCGTTAAGCAGCAAAGTAACTAAACCGACCAAGAAAAAAGGGGATAGGGATTATAACGGACCGTTCTTTACTTATACGCTTGTTAAGGCTTTTCCCAAGGAATTGCAGGATAAGACTCGGACTAAAAAAGACAAGGTTGTCGAGTTTAAGAATCCGACGCAGCTTGAGTTGAAGGATATGGAGGCAATAGATGCTGGTGATATTAAGGATCTGCCGGCGTTTAGGTGTCGGAGTTGTCCGACAAAGTGGAAGGTTGAGTGGGAGGAGGATAATGAAGAGTTGAAGGTGACGAGTTGGCATTGTTTTTATCAGGATGTTCAATCGGCTGAAAAGGTGTGGCCGTGGTTGGTTAGAACGGAGGCGACGAATCTGGGAAGGAAGAGGAGGAACAGTGAGTTTTGGAAGCAGGGGAGGATGATTAAGGAGTTTGAGATTGATTCAAGTTGATGCCTTTTGTATATTTGTTCAAAAAAACAACAAAAAAAAACCAGAACTCTTTTACCCAATGAATACAATCTTGCCTTTTTGACTGCGAGAGCATTTTTTCCACATTCACTTTTTGAGGAAAACGGCAGTTGAGCTCGAGTTGATTCATGTTGATTTTGAGATGAGCAAGTTAGACTAAAAAAATCAACCATCCGTGTTGCAACACTTGCAATTGCTTCCCTTGTGTACCCGTCCGGATCAAGCAAAGCCACAATACTTGTCCCGCAAATATTGCATCATTCGGCAAGAAAAGGAAGCATCCATCGTATAAACTCATTTTCAAACTTCGTTTGGCTTTGATGCTGTTAGTATCTATATCACGAATGTGGTGGGGAAACCATATCTACTTACCATCTATCTCCTCCGTAGGCGCGATGTCTTGTTTAAAGGTTACAGCTCGTCGAGGAGGGCAGGCAGGGATTTGTCTCATTGTTGAGTTGTACGGATTTTGCGGTTGAGTTTCGTTGGGTCGTGTCTGGGACGGAACTGGGCTAGGGTAGGGAGAGTATGGTTGTTGATCGTGGATGACCTCTTTGTTGTTTGAAGGAGGTATGTGTATTGAATTAGTAGTGATTTCTGGACTTGTCATGCGAGGGACCGGGACTGGCGTGTTTGGTCCGCTGCTGAACTTGTTTCTTTCACCTCCCAAGACAAAAGGCCCTGTACTGACAAAAGGATCAAAAGGTTGGTTTCCACTGACAGGAACCATTTTGCAGACAGGGTTGGGTGAAATCAGTTCTGAAAGAGCAGTTTGGATAGATGGAAATGGGTTAATTATGTTTGGTGGCACAAGTTTATTGAGAACCTGCTCCAAACCTGGATTGCTTGCTGCCCTATGGTGGGTTTTAGGGGATGCAAGAGCCGCTGGTGCCTACTTATCTGGCGGTTGAACTTGCAGCCATTCGTGGCTCGCGGCAACGACACGAGATCGACTTCACAGGTGGAGAGTTTATACATGATGGTTGATCCAAGCTTTCTCTCAGAGGCAACATCAAGTAGGACTGGACTATCACAATCAGGCTCCCATGAGACGGCAGACTTGTGATCACACCTTCTATTGTTGGAAGCCACTCCTGCATTTCTTGGTGTCGTGCAACCATCTCAACCTGTTAGGCAGATATGGCGGCACAGCAGCAGAGCGCTCTCACGATAAGGAGCAAAGCGATAGCCCGAAGGCTGAAAGAGCCACACCAATGCGTACCACATACTCTGTGGAAGTTGTTGGCTTGAGGGGTGGTGATTCGGTCACGTTGATATTACAATGTGAGCTTGGCAGTATGCAGAAGCGTGAGAAAAAGTCAGGCTCCAGTCATAGGAAAAACGTGAAGAATTATGTTTCAGCAGAGTAGGTAGTCCGGATTGAATCACTATCAAAAATAGAAACAGTGCAAATTTTCTGGACCGAAAAGGACCAAGTGGTATACCTAACCAGACCCGTGATCAGGGGCAGAAAAAGCGGGCAGAAAAGGGGCAGTGGTAAAAGGATCCACAACAAGTAAACAAAACAATAACCCTCCATGTTCTTTTTCTTTGCGAACTCGTTCCATGACCTCAATTGATTTTCCACCCGTACAATGGCATTTCATCCTCTGGCAGGTTGTCCGTGATTCGCGGGAGCAGGCAATCCCTTTGGCATTTTTGTCATCGGCAAACCCTTCCCAACGTGCATATTTTGCATCATCAACATGTTATTCTTCGTGATCAGCGTATCAGGATGGTCAATTCCCAAAAGCCCCTGTTGCTCTTTTTGCACAATATTCAGTATTCCCAGCGGCTCCCCCTGCTCACCAAACATGTGCTTTGTGAGCGCGAGGCTTCCTAGGATTCCTAGGGTAGCTTGATGTGTTGCACCGAGTAAAGGGAGTGCGCCACGGAGTGCAATAAGATGAGAGTTCAGGGCCTGAGCTCGATTCATTGGTGAGACTGATGTGGAGCTGCACAGTGTAATTCCACGGTTGTAGGCTTCTAGCTATTTTGTGTGGTCAGTTGATCTTGGGGGCCTGCCATTGGGCACGGAAGATCTCTTTCCAGCGTTCAAGGCATGGTTTGAGCTGATCTGGTGGTTCTTGGGTGCGGGAGATTGAACAGTGAGGGACGGAGTGACAGGATCATGGGGATTTTGGAACCAAGGAGGTTGAAGATTTGTTGGACATGCTGGCCGACTTGATCAGTGACATTCTGTTCAAACTGATCGGCAACGCTGCCAAGTAGTCTGTTCTTGAACTCCTGTCCGTAAGGACTGATGGGAGATAACATTGCCAAGCGCTTTGGATCCTGTCGATTTCGAGCGGGAGAGGAGCGATGCTCATATGCAACTAGATCGGATTGGTGCTGGTATGTAGAAGAACTTGAAGCGGATTGTTGCTCATATGAATCGGGGCTTTCGTCAGGCACCAATGTCATCTCTTCGGTGTTATCTGCAGACCATGGCTCAGGATGACTCAAGTGCCCTGCGAACTCCTGCTGGTATTGGTGTGCAAATTGCTCTGCTTAAGCCAGCGCAGCCATTGCGTCAAAGATGTCCTGCTGGGACACGTGAATCGTTTGTCGAAATGAAACACATTCTTGCAAGAATTGAACCGCCCACAAATAACGGCTCATTCCCATATCACAGAGAGCAGCCTTGTAGAGCAGGCGTGACCGCTCAGTCTTGAGTTGATCTCGCTTGGGGACTGGAAATTTCAGGACTGCCAAAGCACAGGGGTGAAAGTTTGGAAGGTAAGCTCCTTGTAAAGCACATGATACCTTGCTCATAATGTCAAGCGCCCTTTTTTCGTACGCGGGCCTTTGGTTGGTCTGATCCAAGCAGATCTGGACGCACTGTCTGATCAAACGAGGGACAGTAAAAGCGGTGTGATTGCAGTTGGCGCCAGGTTCGATCATTCCGTAACGCTCTAGCTGCTCAATATCTCGGTCGACGTCACGCTCGCCCTTCATGGCCACAAATTGTGCTGGTACAGCGTGCAGATCAAAAACCCCAAGAAGACGGAGGACTCGAGCCGTTTCCTAGTGGTGCTTGTTCAGATGATTGAAGAGTGGAAGCCAGGCGCGGTATACATTGTTGATTACGTCCCTGGGTTTGAGTTATCCACAGATTTTGGCGATTGCTGTTGCAGCATTTCAAAATACTTGGCCAAGCTTGACGGCTCAAGAACTCGGTAGTAGGTGTGAGCAAGTGTTAGAGCAAGAGGAGACCGTCCAATTTCCTGAATAATCTTGGCTGCCGCTTGCTGCTTGATGGCGTCTTTCGTAACTTCTCCCAGGAGTATTTGAGCTGAACCATCCGCATCCAAGGGCGGTATCTCAATCAGGCATTCATCTCGTTGTTGGACGAGACGATGTGCCATAGCATCTAACCTTGTCGTCATCAGAATCCAACCAAAGTTGGAACATGGTACAAAGCTAACAATGAGCGCTGTCTGTGAGCGAGATTGGTAGAAGGTTGGTCTGCGTCTTCATAAATGTCGTCCACAATCATAAGCCAACGATCATCGGAGCAGTGTGACAGACGGTTATGGACGGTCTCCATGAGATTACAGCCTTCGTCCCCAAGGTTTAGGTTCGTTGTAATCGTCTTGTACGAAAGCTCAAACTGTTCGGGGGTACTGGCGTTCACCCAATGGCATTTAGAACCCGGGAAATTATTTATGAAGCGAGCAGCATAGGCTCTGCATAAGTAGGTTTTTCTGGTTCTCATGTCAACACCGCCTACCAGGTAGGTATCTTTTGCATTGAAATCTTATAACTCACCTAATGCCCCCTTTCGCCACAAAGGACTACCTTTCCGAGTTTGCGGAATTTTTCTTCCATTTTCTGAACAATTTCTTCAAGCTCCACAATGTTGTTCTCTACTTTGAACGGCATGACAGTGGGGATTGGATGCTGTGGCCCAGCTGATTCACATCAATTAGCAGCTTCAGAATAAGTAGAGTTACATAAAAATAGCAATTTCCCTCTGTTGCAGCATCTTTGCAGATTCATTAACCATATCCCTAATCCTTGAGCTCACAGTCCTGAAGTGGCTGTCCTTGGGACCTGCAAACTTGCCGATCTCGAAGTGATCTACAGCAAACCCCTCGCTCTTCTGATCAGCTAGAGTGCCGGATGATTCACCGACAACGAACTCCTTTCAGAATCCAAACGATTAGTACTCGATCGTGGGAAGGTGTTGAGTAGTCTAACACATACTAAGTCCGTCTCCACGTTAGCGACGACCACAAATTGACTGTTCTTTTGTTCAAAGAAGCAAAATATCATGGGAGGAAAGAGCCGGTTGGTGAGGTCCCTAGTAAACTCCTAAACAATAGTGATAAGCATGTCATTGTCCTTCACCAACTAGTTGATGAGGTTGTTCTCCATTCGCAATTTCATGACAGCTATCTTTTGGAATATTTTAGTGAGGCTCTTGTCTACCGAGGCACCGTGGTAGGGAGTTCCAAGAGATAGGAGACCGGTTACTGAGTCGTAAATACCGGGAAAGTCAGTCTTGTTGACGGCGGCCATGTTATATACGCGTTGTGCAACCAGTCCGCCGAGACAGTGGGAAACAAATATGAGAGGGCGATTGGGGCAATCCTTCCTCTCTTTGAGAAGACTATTTAGTAGGCCTTTTGCAATGTTATTGAAGGACTGCCGAGTCGGGTTGGGTCCAGCCAACATTGAGTCGTAAAAGTAGTAGAGGATTCTGGCTTTGGGGCATGCTGCCGGGAGCATTGTCTTGTCTGAGAGCCAGTTGATTTCCTTGGATTGGGATCGATAAACGAATGCATCTTTCGGGTGAGTTGCAATGCCGGGGATTGCAACAATGCTAAAGTGACTTAGCGTCAGTACCTATACTACCAAAAGTGCGGGATGGATGGTCTTCTCTCACTCTGCAGCAATGTCATCAACACCGAAAAAATCAAACAGAACATGGAGCCTGAGGTCCCTGTTGTCGTCGATTGTGGGGACAGTAGGAGTCGTCAGAGATGCCATTTTGGTTGAGATGACTAGAATGGTCTGTCAGAGTAGTTGATAGAACAAAATGAGGTAGCTATGTGAACGAAGAGAAGTGTTCATTGAAGATTTCTTCAAAGGGTGCCCGGCTTGGATGATGGGAGATTCCAGGCCGCTAAATACTTGATCAAAATTAAAGCAAGGGTTTGATGGCATTCCACGTTTAAGGCTCTGCGCAACTGTTGGACCTGCAGTTCAAAATAGGTACCAATTGACAACTTCAGACCAGCAAAGTCTTAGTAGGGCGTGTAGATGTCCTCTGACACGCATGGACTAAAGGGGCTAGAGCCCCCAACGGCCAATATCTCAAGGCTGGCATCCATCAAGGCGTTTAACAGACACCATGTCCATCTAAACGTCAATGGTACTTCGTACATGTACATGTAAATACCTATTTCACACCGGTCACTTGGCATTATCCAAGCTATTCTTCTTTGGCGCCAAAGGTGGTGTGCGTATCCTACCCTCCTCAAACAGCTTTGATTCGAGATTTGCCACCACTAAACTTCATCTCGTCCTCTTATTTGATAATCCTCGCCGCCCCCTGGATGGGGTTATCATGCAGCTAATACCAGACATGCAGGAGCCTGGCCAGAATCAGCGTCCCCTTCTGCGGGGTAGCTCCCTCTCGTCCAACCATTGATGAGAATTGACGTGCAAAGAGACACTTTTAGATGCCATCCGACCACTCCAAGGTGCAGCCATAGTAACCGGGCGATGAGTATTTGGAATTGATTGTGGGAGAAGATGGTTGCCTTTTTTGAAATAACTCGTGATTGGCAGCTCGAGCCGTAGCCGCCATGAAATCCATGGTTCACTATCCGAGTCATTTCTGCTGAGCAACCACAAACAGCGAATCACCTATCAGATTGCTCGGATCGAGTGGAATGATGCAGGCTCATCGGAGGTGAGATATCCGAATCCGGCAACTTGACAACTTCCATCATCCGAGACCACGTACCGATTGCAAGCTCGGGGGTCTCCAGTCAGAATAGACGCTTTATATGGTACAGGATACGATGTCACTTAGAGGTGTTCTTTTCTTATCAGGAACCATACTTTCTTTAGTTTATGTTGACGACTCGCCGCATTTCATTATTTCCTAATCCGGTAGGTACATATTTGCATCTTCTCATGGTGGTGCGTGGTATTTTCAAGCAGGCTGTGATTCCTAGGTCTGGAAATAACACGGCTGCCCCCAAATACCGGCAGTGTCACCCACCTAAACTGACATACCCAAGTTTAGATCTCAACACAGCTCATAGCCTATATGAATATCTTTTATTTTAGTGTCCTATTGTCCACTTAGGGCTAGCTACTTGGGCAATTCCCTTTGTTCTTGAATGAGTCGCAGATATGTACTGAGCCAAGGAAGACAAGAAAAAATGAAAAACGAAAAAACAATAAGCAAAGAAAAAAGAAGAAAAAAGGGAAATAAAGAACAGTACTTTATAAAGCATTTCAACAGACTGGTGCAACAAATAAGCCATTCGTACCTGTAGTGTGGATAAAAGACAAGGATCGAAAATGTAGGTAACAGACGCACAAAGGCAGAAAACTATCGAGCACCCTTGTGTTTGTCTCTGTCCGGATTCAGAAACAATCTGCATGCTACAGGTGTTTGAGATATCCGTCCACTTTGTTTTTCCCTTTGTGCCGTATACCCCAAGCACGAAAAGTTCATTTTCCCATACTTACCAAGCTTGAGATTTCAGATACTCCAAATTTGAGCATATTTTTGCTCGAATAATGTCTCTATTTGTACATTGTTTTCTTTGACAAGCACAACAACATTCAGTTAAAATAACTCGAAGATATCAATAATGTCCGCCCCGCCTCCCCCGGTTCCCCCGCCTCCCCCAGGAAGCCAGGATGAGCAAGAGGAAGAGGAAAAGGAGGAAGAAGAAGAAGAAGAAAAAGAAGAAAATAAAATTACAGAGGAAGAAAAGCGAGGATACGCTGGATACTTTAAAAAATGGCGATTTGACGCATCGGCAACCCATCCAAATGAAGTTCAGCAAAAGAGTGTTCGGGATTCTTACCCATACCAATTACCCCGAACGGGTAAATTCAAAAAGCCCAAACTTCCGGCCAAAAGATTCACAGGCGACTTTGACAATCTCAAACAGGTTTACCACGGAAATACCATTGGTAAGTTCAGGGCTGACAAAACGGCTCAAGGAGTCGTTCGGGAGCTCAAAGCCTCCATGTCGCTCCTCAACCTGAAATTTGAAAAGATTTTGGGCATGGGCGGGGAAGGCGTTGCTGCCTTGTTCTCTGCCACCACGAAAAAGAAGGCCTCGGGTAAGGCCGCCGAGAAGGAGTTGTTTGTGGCCAAAGTCCCAATAAATTGGGACCCGCAATATAAAGAGGATTTGGCCAAGGAGAGGAGAATCACGGCCAGGTTTGAAGGTTCCTTGCATATCGTTCAGCTCAGACACGCCCAGGCGAAGAGGAGGATAAAGTTTGAGAAAGGGTTGGCGAAAAAGCGTAAAGAGGCGGCAGCAAGGAAGAAGGCGGCGGTGGCGGCGGCAAAGGCAAAGGCGAATAATGCCAAACGAAAGAGGGGAAATGATGATGATGATGAAGAGGAGGAGGATGATGATGAGCAGCCTGTTCAAAAGAAGACTAAAACGTCCAAAGGCGGACAGGTTTTGGCAAAAATGGCAGATGTGTCACCCGGCAGTGCAAATACCAGTAGTCTTGGAGACGTCAGCGCTATTAGTACAGCTCCCTCAAACTTGCCAGGACCAGCAGGAGAGCCCAAAGACACTGGAAACTTCTTTCTCTACAACAAGGTTGACAGGCACAAGCCGCCACCCTCAAACCCGCAGGGAGTCGTGCTCCTAGAATATCTCGGCGGGGGTACACTGGGGCACGTTTTGCGCAAAGCATCAGACAAAAGAATGAGGTTTCCCAGCCGAGTTTTATGGATAATATTCGATTGTTTAATCAAAGGCCTCATCGGATTGAGATTCCCTCCCAAACGATACCACAAAAACCACGACAGGTTCGATACGCACAATTTATGGGCTGAACGTATGCCATCCACGGGAATATTACCACAAGACGGAGGAGAAGACCACGTTCATTTCGATCTGGACACGACCAATATCTTTCTGGGCGAAATCGGTCAAACGTACCAGGGCTTACCCAACGATGACCACAGGCTGTTCCCAATAGCAAAGATTGCCGATTTAGGAGTCATGACGCACGTAACGCCCGAACTGAGGGCCTCGCCGTCCAGTCTGTGGTGGTTGCGAACCGATGGAAAGCTCCAGCATTATGCTCCGGAGCAGTTCACTGAGGAATGGGACTTTGTAGACCAGCTTCCAGACCCAAACGTTCATAAGACGGCTGGCAAGTTTTCATGGAAAACAAACCTCTATCAAGTCGCCTTGATAATGGTCGCTTTGATCACGGGATTCCTACCTCAATATCCACCTGTGCCCAAATTCAAGACTTTGCCTGCGCCTTTTTTCCGCGTGGCAACCAAGGGCAAAAAGAAACCACAGAGGAGTGGATACACATATGGAAGTTATTTCCTCGGCGAGCCAGAAAACGCCCCAGCAAAGGGCAAGAAATGGCACCACGTTGATCCGGACCTGAGAAACCTGGTCGCGCATTGCATGTTTGACCAGCCGGATAAGCGGCCTAGCATGGAAGAGCTGTATTTTTACATTCAGGGTAAATTGAAGCAGTATCAGGACGCGAGCAATGATCATGGGATTGATGAGTGGGAGGGAAGGGAGCGAACGGAAAAGAGGTGGCAGTTTAAGAGGCATGATTCTAGTATACAGCCCGTTTGGACGGATACCAAGGTGAGAATTTGGCATAATGAGCTGTTGAATATGCCTCGGTGGGACCCTGATGCTGAGGAGGAAACTGACTGTTCTGGAGAGGATTCTGATGATGATGACGGCAACGGGGGAGGAGATGCTGCTAGGACGGCTGGTGATGGGGCAGACAGCGATGAAGAGTGAAGGAATTTGGGTGATCATCGTCCATGTGCTTAGTCTTCTATAGATACATGTACAAACACGTTTTGAGCCAAACAATGTTACCGGTGCCTACACGCATTTTCCACCCCGTCTTCACTGCCCAGCCGATCCAAGTACTTTCTCACTCGCAAAGGATCAACCCAAACCATCTCCCCCGAAACACCCGTCCGGTCCTCAACAGTCCACTGCCCTGCACCAGTCCGTCCATCCATTCCCAACGCTGCCACATACAATGTTTTTGGACATCTATAATTACAAAAACTCGCAGGGAACATGTTGCTCATTTCGTCAACGATTCTTCCCAGAAATCCATCCCTTGCAGCTGCCTCCAATACCGCCAACGACTCCTTCAATGACGCATTATCATACTTGGCAGAGTAATTAAGGAGAGCTATTAGTCCCAAAGGACATGCAGTAATGCTTTGCTGAAGACAATCCGACGCGTTTTGAGTAACAGAGATATAACCCAGTCGAGCAAGTGAGCAATGTAGCTTCCATGATGGCTCTTGATACCTTATTAGGCGGGCACAAAACTCTTCAACAGTGGAAATAACCATCTTGTTTAGACTTTTGGTTGAAAGGCTAACATCATGAGGATGAATTAGACTTAGGAATTGCTTGCCTGAGGGATGCGGAATGTCCGGATGGTTAAAGTAGTCGTCTTGCCAAAACAAGTGCAAAGAATCTGGTGACTGCTGTCTAAGAGCGCTGCAGATAATCAGAGCCTGATATCTTGCCTTTCGAGCCAGCTCTAATTGACTTTGGGCAAGGTCATCATCAGAGAGGGAAACATCCAATGTTTTGGCTTCGTAGAGTTCAAAGTCGCTGTTGTTGACAATCTCAACAATCATGGCTTCGATAAAGGATAAAGACGGCTGTTGAAGCCCTTCTGGACCAAACTGGGACTCGAGTGCCTGCTTGACGAGAATCTCCAACTTCTCGGGGTTGTTGAACTCAACCCGGCAAAGTGCTTCGTATAATGTATGCGAATATGGTCCTTGTCGACATTCTTTAACCCATAATCTCTGACCAGGGGATAGTAAGTTATTCTCGTTGCAAACAAAAGTTTCTGTAAGATAACTCCATACATCGTGTTCATTCTTGAACGGCTGTCGACCCAACAACCTTTTTTTGTCAAGGTTGATTTGAATCTGCCGCAACACCTGCTCTCCCGCAATGATGATTCCGTTGGAAATGTCCAACAACCTCTCGACATCCTCGTCCGCTTGAGGAACCCCAGGTTTGGGTTTATAAATAAGCTCTTGATACATCTTTGACCAGGCATGCATCAAAACAGACATGACCTGTATCTCCAATGTTTTTCCTTGAATGGCGGGCTCGGTCACATCTTGGTCGTGCAGTTTGATCCGGAAATGACGGGCAAAATATCCCGGGAAGCGACTGTTTCTTCCGATCAAAGATCCTCTATCCAGAGTTGGGTATGTGAATGAACCAAAGTTTTCGTCTGGCCAATCTTGAGGGGGTTTGACCTCGACGAACCGGGTTTTGATCATCTCTTCAACCTTGGTAAAGTCATTCGGGTAGTATAGAGCAATTCTGAGACCGGCGAGGTCATGCATGTCGGAGATGATTTCTTCCACTGTCTGGTAGACTTTACCGCGGCCGCGCTGTCGTCTCATGACTGTTTGTCGCACCGAGGATGGGGCTTTGGCTTTGCCCCCATTGGAGCCTTCTTTGCCGCGGTCAAAGATTTCGTGTTTGATGTTTTGTTTCTCCAGCTCGGATACAAGGATTTGGTGTGTACGCTCCCCCAGCTTTTCGTAGGCCAGATAACCGCTGTTGTTGTAGTACTTGATGAATTCTTCAATGGGGCTGGGTTGAGTAGCTTGGATGTTTGGTTCCATGTTAAATGTCGGCTGCGAGTTGGTAGGTCAGGATGATCGGCTATTGTGTGTCAAGAGTTTGGCTTGTGAGATGGTATGGAGTAAGTACCTAATCGGGGCCATGTTTCTGGTGAACTTGTCCGCCCTTTTATTATGGTTTGTTCTTCTGCAGCCGCCGGACGGTTGTGCCTGGCCTAAAAGAGGATAGACTGTGTTGTTTCAGCGTTGGAGATGGAATATTCCGTATAGGTACAATGTACCAGTACATTGCCATACGTACCTCCGAAGGCTCGCATACATGTACGCATGCAGGATGCAGGCAGTCTCATCTGTACATGTACATATACATACAACCCTGCCGCGGAAATGTCCCGCTTCTTGTGAAACATCACCAAGGCTCCAGCAGCAAGTCACCAGGTCCTAAAAATACCTATATATCGCAGAGCCTCACAATTTCCAATCCCGCCCACCTGCTCTGGAACAATCTCAATGTTCGAAAAAAGCCCTTGTTGCAATGGCCCTTATCCACATCACACCCACGAGTCCCTACAGAGACTTTATTGCCTCTCGTCAGAAGGAAAGTCCCTGCATCAGCAACCTCTCCTCCTTTTTGACTCCGTCTCACTTCCTACCTCCTAATTCATCTCAGCTCTATGCTGTTGATTTCCTACCCAAGACCCGACCCGTCAGACCGCTCCATCACAACGACCTTGCCTCAACCATAGCCTCTCTTCCAGCAAAAGGAGGGAGGATTATTGTTATCGAAGATCTTCACCCCTCAGCCCTGGATATCCTTGGACCCAAACTTGACATCGACCCAATTTTCTTTGCCGATTACGTCGTGACCGATCTGGAAGACCCCCAAAACTCACCCGCACCTCCATCTGTGGCTTTGACACCCTCCCAAATCTTGGCCCAGAAAGACGCCTTTCACATCCATTATCAACAAATTGTCAATCTCACTTCCATTGGCCGGTTTGATGAATTTCCATGGGTATTAAAGACATACGGCAACGTCCCACGTTCTGTACGACGATTACCACAAGAAAAGTATGATGAGCCACAGCTGGGCATTGTTCGCGGATGCTGCTCAATCCTCACCAGAAAATTCCCAGATTCATGGATCGGTACGTATACCCTCTATTAATATAATGCAAAAGCCACCCAAACTGACACTCACCCAGCTATAATCCTCATCGACTCAACAACCACCAGAATAATCTCACGCAACCCCCAAACCCGCACCATCAACATCGACCAAACCCCTTTCCATTCCAACTCGGAATTCCTTCCCCATCATCGCTCCTCATTTTCCCAATTTGTCTCTTCCAACCCTTCTTTGTCTTTAAACCCCAGCAGCAGCAGCAGCAACCCTCTTCTCAACTACATCCTCTCCAGCCTAACTTCCCTCCCCATCAAAGAAGGATTCACCGTCCCAACCCCTTTAGACCTCGCTCTCCATTGTCTCCTCACACCCATAATCAACTCCTGGATGATTTACTCCCAAATATCATCCAACATTCTCAAACGTTCCGAATTCCTCACAACTTCTTCCACTTCCTTCTCCGATCCACAAATCATTTCCCTGCAAAAATGGAGACACAGACTAATTCAATCCCGACATAAACTAACCGCAACAAAAGAATACATCGAACATCATTCTTCTTCTCAGTCCCAACCATCTTCCATATTGATACTAAAGGATCTCACGCATCTCCTCGATAAACTCGAGCGGTATTCTCGGGCTCTGGACAGGATAATCCCCGTTGCCCCCGCTCTGGTCCAAGTTCACGATCATAGACGCGCAGTAGCCGATCAGGTATTTGTCAAGAGGTTGACGTATATTGCGTTTGTTTTTGTTCCGGCCAGTTGGGTAGCTGCTGTTTTTAGCATGGCGGATGAGTACGGGCCTGGAGAGGCCAAATTTTGGGTTTATTTTGCTATTACGATGCCTTTTTGTGCTGTTTTGGTTCTTGGGTCTTTTGTAGTTGGGTGGGTTGGTACTTGAGGAAGGAAAAGGATGTAGGCCGCGATATGTTTGGATATATCTATTTCACTCGGAGATGCCACCAAAGGGGGCTATTTGCGTTCTTGGTACCGTCTAATCACCGACCAAGTTCGATTAATCGGAAGATATTGAGTTCGAATTAACATGGACCTGCCATTCTTGTCCCTTGGTTCACTGTTCAATAAACCCCCACGCAATACTCTTGAGGTAAGCTTCCTCAAGTGATCCGTAAGGGCCAGGGCAAATACCACACTTGGCCTCTTTATAATTTCCCCTCATCCCAATTTTGAAAAGTTTTGAAGACCAGACCACTAGCAGTAGATATCCCTGCCCTGTTAGTTCTGGCCGCACGTACAACCAGCTCCCCTTCTCATGCAAACGATTGTGAGCTTTGACTACTCCATCTTGTACACCCAAATGCCCTCCGCTCACTGCATTCTTAAAACCAAGCCAACCATTTTTTTCGACACAGTCCCATAACCAACAAGCGCCAATGATGGTACTCATTGCAGCGCGCTCAACATAAATGAGGTTTCCGTTTTGAAGTGCAAGCGCGTATTTCGAGGTTTGATCAGTAAGAATGAATCTCTTGTTGGCACGAGGAATGGAATTGGCAGTCGTGTGGCTGTAGAGAGCAAGATCAGTTTTGCCTGTTGAACTTGAAGCCAACCCTGGGAACATACTGGCCAAAGTTGGACTCGATTTCTAAGTTGGGTGTGGATCGTCCGGCAGTTGATGTCGCGTTGTATGTCATCTTGGATGCTGTGGTTGTCGTGTGAAGAGAGGGTCGCACAACGCAGGTTAGAGGATAAGACTACCGGTAGGTCTAGACCTTGGCGAGAGTTTCAAGGTGAAGAGAAAATGGATAGTTTTAGAATTTGCTATCCTAACCAACAATGTGCCCCTGCTTTGAGCTTATTACCAGGCACAGATTTTGACCCCTGTGTTCCGCTGTTTGTTGCTCAATGTATTGTCGCTATCCGGTATCGAAGATAGGCGAAGCAAACAATATTCATGCACGGAACTGTTGTCAAATCAGAGACTTTGTCTAACAAACGAATTCAAGGACAAGCGCATTTGGCGGATGCATGCTTGTGCAATACGAGGAGCAGACCGGTAAAACAAACACCCGCTCAACGTCAGAAATCTGAACTGGAGAGGCAAAGAAAAGAGCACTCGACAGAATGTGCGTGACTGCCCAGTACGTGGTCCCTTCATCCACGGGCAACACTTATCTGACACTGCCTGCCACTCTCGTGTCAGTGAAGAGATACCTGCCAGTGGCATCACAACCTGGAAAGTTTGCTCACTCCTGCCTTTCCCATTATCGAATTCTCCTCTGTTGGAAGAAAGACCATTCAATTTCCGGGGAAGATTTGCCCAATCCCTTGATCTCAGTCATTTTGCAGATCCACTGCTAGTTAAAGTCCCTACCCCCAGCCCGCTTCCCTTTAAAGATCCAATAAAGAAGCATGTCATCGACTGTGAATGGTTTGGACTGACAGACTTTTGCGTCATCACAGTTGTGCGCTCCTAGTGTTTCCATACTTGAAGAGAGGACTCTTTCCATTCCACCTGCCTATTCTCAACAGATGGCGCAACCCCTTGCCGCATTGGGATGCTGTTTCAAACGTCGAGGTCAAGGTTGGATGGTAGGAGCAGTGCTAAATCTCTCTTGCACAGATCGGGTCCTACTGTCGGGCCATCCGACGGTTCTCCGACTTGCGCATTCTCGGGCTTTGCCAGCTGCACAGTTGTCATTGCTGCCACCGTCGCTGAAGAAAAGTTTATGCCCGACAAAAATTTGTAACAAAAACAAGTCAACCATGCAACGAGTCATCAACGCTTGAGTCACGATAGACGTTTGGGGTAACCTTACTAGAAGTGGTCTATAGCATAACGGAGGCTTGGTGGCCGGTTGACTAGTGGCCAAGCGGGTGACTGGGACCATCAACAAGCAAAAGTACAACCATGGAAGGGCCTCGGCCTGGCTTACCAATGGTCATGCAAGCACTAGACACTCATCAACCAACAGCAGTACAACCATGGAAGGGAGCTAGAACCAACGTATACACGCCGAAATCTGCAAGGTTTGTCAACTAGGTAGCCGTCTCAGTCAGCAGTCACCCTTGATTTTTACTCATGCACCAATGTCAACAGGATTGTCAAAATGGAACAAAACATCCGAGGATCAGATAGTTAATGACGAATAAACAAAATCGCCAAATATCTGCCATCTTTTACATGGTTCTATTTACACCAATAAACTCATCCCTACCACCCAAAATATTTACTCATCTCTAATCTTCAAAACCGCCTTTCCAAAATTCTTACCCTCCAACAACCCAACCAACCCCTCCGCAGCATTATCAATCCCCTCCGTAATGCTCAACTTGGCCTTGACACTCCCCTCCGCAAGCCACTTCTGCAGCTTCTGCTGATGATCCTGCGCATACTTATCTCCAAACCCAGCGTCCGAAACAATAAATCCTCTCATCTCCAGCCGCTTGCTAACAACCTGAAAGATATTCTTTGGTCCAGTCCGTTCCTCTGGAGTAAGGTTATACTGCGAAATCATACCACAGGCAACAATCCTTCCCCAGTTATTCAACGCATCAATCGCAGCTTCCAACTGGTCTCCACCCACATTCTCATAGTAAATATCGATTCCGTCCGGAGCCAATCGCTTGAGTGCGTCCTTTGCGTTTTCCTTCTTATAGTTGAATGCTCCGTCGAATTCTAGTTCTTTAAGAACGAAATCCAGCTTGTCGTCTGATCCAACGCTGCCGATAACTTTTAATCCTTCCTTTTTGGCTACTTGTCCGACGACTTGGCCCACGGCACCCGCGGCGGAGGAAATAAAGATTGTTTCTCCCTTTTTGGGCTTTCCGATTTCGTAGAGGGAGCTCCAACCTGTCAGACCTGGCATGCCGAGGGGACCAAGGAATAATCCGAGGTCGAGGTTGTAAGGGTTGATGATCTTGCGGGCGGACTTGAGTTCGTCTTTGGTGAGAGAGGCGTATTCGGCTAGGGGAAGAAGAGCGTAAACGAGGTCTCCTTCGGCAAAGTCGGGAGAGTCAGATTTGAGGACGCGAGAGACTGTTGCGTTGGAGATTGGGCCGTCGAGGGGGAATGCGGGAGAGTAGGACTTGATGCTTGCGTCGCGCATCTTGCCGCGGAGGTAGGGGTCATAGCTGGCTGAGAGGATGGCAAAGGTTACGCCGCCTGGGGGTGGAGTGGTGTCGAAGGGACGGGATTCGACGACAAGGTGTTCGCCGGGGACTGGGGCGCCGGTTGGGACCTTTTTGAAGATGAGGGTCTTGTTTTGGATGGTTGACATTTTGAGTGGTGGCGTTTGTGTTGGAACTAGTTTCGATGGTAGGATCTAAGCTTAAATGAACTTCAGAGGGAAAAAGGTGGGAAAGGATGCTACTTTATATAAACAACGCTATTTGTATCGGTGGATATTTGAAATTCGGGTGTCATATATCATCAGAGGACAATCTGACCAATCAAAATTTTGGTATCAGACTCCGTGGAGGGTGGGATTATCTAGGATATAGAGGCAATTGTGACGTGACTGACAAAGCAACAAACATCAAAAATGTGAATTAATAATCCCCCAACACCAAGTGCCCCGCAGCAGGTGGAACACTGATTGCGGGGGCCCAATTCCCGGTTTAAAGGTGGGGTATGAAAAAAGTGCCGAGGTTTCCATTTTGATCGTTTCCTTTTCTTTCTTCTGGAATCTTGTTGCATCTTTTTTTTTCTTGATCGGATGTTTGTAACCGAAGACTTGGCAGTCATCATTTTTGAGTGATGATGATGATTACTGATTGTTATTCCCACCGGATCTCGCGGCTCCCCCATCTCGTAAGCGATTGAGAAAAAACCTGGCCACTCCGTGATTTCTTCCCATTGCAACTCCTTGGGAAAAAGGAGTCGTGACGGTTGGTGGTCCCACAGGATTTTGAGACTCATACTGGGAGATGGTACCTTGGGCGAAATTTGAGAGTTCTTCTGGAGTTGGATCTAGACTCAGCGGTTTTGGAGCTAAACTCTCCTCACTCGCCTCATCATCAGCGTCACCACTGGAATCCCCTCTCGGAAGTGTTGGGATCGTCCCTCCTCCTCCTTTTTTAATACCGCTCGCCCTCATATCGTCGTCATTCTGTCTTGCACTCAAAACTCCCCAGGCAAAAGGGGTTCTGGGTCCCTGCCTAGTCCTGGGTGTACCACCCTCCGCTTCGTCCTCATCCAATTCTGAACTGTTGAAGACGCCGCCGCCGTCGCGTGATGAATCCGGTGATCGAGGGTCCCGGTTAAGTTCAGGACTGGGGTAGCTAAGAGGGCTATACCTTGAGCTTGTTGGCGAGAAGCGAATGGTACTATCACTTCCGCCATTATCATCATCGTAATCATCATCATCTCCCTCATCACCTCCGTCGCCACCTCCGTCACCAGGTCCTGCATCACGACGTTCTTCTCCGTCAACCTCAGAGTTCCAGTCTTCAGGGTCGTTTCTGTCCATATGATTGAACGGTTGAAGCTTATCCAGGTGTGTTTCGCTGAGCGTGGGACTTGGATCTCGTGAACGGACCCTTAAACTCGGATCAACGCCTCCCGAGACCGGGTCTTCGTCTTCATCCTCCGAATCAGTGTACTCGTCCGCTCTTGAGAGCTTTTTGGGTCGTGTTTTGGTTGAGTGACATCCGCAAACGCAGTCATCGACGCAGTCGCAATCGCAGTCGTTAACATGATGAGCGCCGACCTGTGAACAGGAGCCACAATTAAACGGCGGGCCGAAAAGGCGTCTGTACTCGCCCGGTATGGGCGTTACATGAAAAACCTTGTCCCACTTGAGCCAGATTGGCTCATAGGTGCCTCTGTGGTGGTCCATCTCTATATGAATCTCCTTGACGGCCGCCTCTGCGTTTCGACTGTGTGGAGACCACGGCATTCTTTCAAAGTCAAGAGGCACACGAACCTGCTGTATGTGGACTCCAGCCTCTCCTTGGTAGCGTTGAATAATAAACCTGACAAAATCGCCCTCCCTTGGGTTTTTTTGTGGTGCTTTATTGCCTGTTTTTATGTAGCGTTCGACTGCGGTTGCAAAATTGAAGCTATTATCCAATATGTCCTCTGGCTGAAGCATGGCCTTGGGTCTACGCCGCATAATACGGGTCCAGGAGTTGTTGTTGGACCTTAGCAATCTCTCAACAAAGTCTGGTCTAATGTTTGCGGACATGGAATGTCCCCATTCCCAGAGCTGTAGGCTCTCTATCAAGTCGGCCGTATAGCTGTAATCTCCAACGGTCGTGCTGTCTTGATTGTAGTCGTCGAGAGGATAGTCGTCAATTTCGTAGTCCAAAGAACCCGTGTCCCGAACCCCATCGTTAAAGGTGACGAGGCGCCGCAAGATGACGCCCACGGCATAAATGTCTTCAAGCACGGTGGGCTTTCTACCTTTAAATGGCAGTGTCGGGTATCGATTGTTGGTCTTTGGGTATATCCCTCGACTCAGGTTCCAGTGGTCCTTTGAGTCATTGATCGTGTTTGCTTCGCTAAAGTTTGTAAGGACGACGCGTGGAAACAAGAGGCTGTAATCCATCTTGTTCCAGGTTTTCTCGGTCCTCAGGTCGAAATGCAGGAGGACATTGTCCAGCGTGATATTCCTGTGGACTATGGGCACCCAACCTTCAGATCCTTGGACCACCGGCCAGGTACTCCATTGTGCCAGCGGGGGGCTACGTCCACGCCCGGGGAGCGAGCGTTGCATGATCCAACTTCGGTCCCATCCAGTCCACAGGGACACCAAAGCGTAGCAAAGTTCTGTCGTGACGTGCCAGATAAAAGACTCGGGGAGGATTTGCCGACATCTCGGGTTGCTCATGACCTCCAAGAGATTCCGCAGGCTCTTGCCGTTGCAAAAGTCGTAATACAGTCCAATCTGATCTGCCTGTGCGTCTGGTCCCGCGGCCGGGTCTTTGTATATCTCGTAGGCCAGCAAATTCTCAAAGTATGTTTCGTTTGGCAGACTAAACTCTACAAGAGGGTCAACGAGCTTGGAGAAGCGTATTTGCGGGGGAACCTGGCCATGGTATCTGCGGTGCATGGTGTTGGGCCGAGTCTTCCATTCTCCAAATTCGGTGGCTGCTTTGATCCATTCGTACTCTAAAGAGTTGACGCATTTTTTTACGTAGGACCTGTGGGGTTTGTGGTTGTCTTGCAGAAGCATGCATTTGTATGAGGGGTACTTTGTGCTGAGGTTTCCGCAGTATAAGAAGCCTCTCTGGTGTTTCCAGAACCATTTTTGGCGGGCGTTTAGACCTATAGCATCACAGTCTTCGCTGGTCCACAAATCGGCCACGGGTGTTCCCCCGGTCTCGGCTAGGGTGAGTCTGCGGGGCTGTATCTTGATGCCGAGTTGGCGTAGGTTACGTCGTGTAGGGAAGGTTTCCTCGAGGAAATGATCGTTTTGGGCCATGTTTAGAGAGCAGTTGTGTTTATCGTCGGTGATGAACTTTGCTCAACCTGGCTTTGCGGGATCTTGTGAGAGATGGTGGAGGTGGATAAACTCCATCTCTGTCAAGGTACTGGTCAAATCTGCTTACAACAAACTTCATAAAGGGTGTGGGCCGGATCCGGAATGCATGGGCTCCTGAGCAGTAATTCAAGTAAGGTGTTGGTCAACGAGGGTACAAAGGAGAGGTCACAAAGAAATCGACCACATTAAGGCCCTTCTTCTCTGAGAGCTTTTGATTATGTCATCTGGCATGGTCTGAGACTTTATGTCGCGGACAGAAACACAACATATGATATTTGAATATGTCTTCCAGGGCTAAATGTTGGCATTGAGGCGCGATCTTGATCACAAATCCAAAGCAACAATCCCATTCCCAACCAAATCCCATCCCACAAATTGTCCCCCAACAGTAACATAAACCTTCTCCTTCTCCTTCTTACCCCCTCTCCCAAACGTAGCACTAGTAGGATTCAACAACCTCGTCTCATCCTTCACAACCCTTTGCTTCCCATCACTCAAATCAATCTCAACCACATAATCAGGATGTGAAGCCACCCAAGCCCTTTTTTTCTCCTTATCAATCGCTATATCATCATAAATAACCCCTTCTGGACTCTCGGAAATAATTTCTATTTCCCCTATTTTATTCCCCTTTTTATCAATTTTCACTCTACCAAAAAACCCTTGAGCGGAATTAGTAAAGTAAAGATGGTTTCCTGATGCTCGAAGTCCGTTGATTCCCAAATTAGTCCCTGGTGCTGTCCCCGTCGGTGTGAACAACGGAGAAGAAAAAGCGATTTCATAGTTGCCGGTTACCAAATCAATTCGCCAGACTGCTCCAAGGGATGATGAATCAGCGCCTAGGATGATCCTAGGATTGGAAGGATGACTGGTGAGGCCGTTTATTATTGTCGAGTTTGGGATATATGTCACTAGGCGGATAATGGGTTGTTGTTTCTTGCTGAGATCTACCGTCCATACTGCCAAGGTTCCAGGATATGCGCGAGTGTTTGCCAGGTCCCAATTTGCCGTGACGAGCGCGAAGACGTCGGGAGTTGTTTCGGTTATGCCCGCTATGCCGGTTATGTTGGGGAATGTGTGGATTATGGAAGGAGTTGGATTGGGAGTTGTTGGATTGAGGGAGTAGAGATGGGGAACGCTCATGGATGTTATGAGGAGGTTACTGTTTGAGCGGACGGCGAGGCTTTCGAGGAAGGTGTTGTTGGGGAATGTGTAGATGGTGCGGATTTTGGGAGAAGGAGGTGTGTTGGGACCGGGGAGGGCTTTGACTGCCCATCTGGCTGTTAGGGCTAAGGCTAGGATGGGTGTGAGTTTCATTTTCGGGTGGTGGAAGAGATGGAGTTTGCGAGAAAAAAAATGATGCCCTTTGGAAAGGCTTTTATTGCCACACAATGGATGACTTTTGGTACACTAACTGTAGAAAAGTCCGAGATGTGGGGATAGGTCGCATTGAAGGATCAATAGTCTTGTTTGGTGGCGTGCTTGAGCCGTAGCCTCGAATACTTTGACGATTCTCATATTTCATTGGCTTCTAGTCCTTTTCTGTCTCATACTTCATCTGCGAGATTTGAATGAAGTATCAGATAATCCCAAAGTTGGACCGATCCAAAAACAATTGTGCTGGTGGATGACCGGTCACCGTAGGACGTTTCTTAACGTGTTTGCCTAGGAGTTGTTCTCACGATTCATGCTAACTCTCGACGGGGAAGCAAAACAGACTTGAGGTAAACCACAGAAACCAAAGACAGACTGCGGGTCAATATTTTATTTTATTTCATTTGATCCGTTGGTGGCGCAGGCTGTTGAAGCAGGTTTTCAGAGACCTGGATTTGCCCAGTTCAACTCGTGGCTAAAGGAGTAAAGTCCCGAGGAAGAAGATAACAATACCGAATGGTCAGTCAAGGTGTATCCACTGCCATAGTCTTAGATATCACAAGATAGACAACGTTTTAGTGATTATGATGAATTGACCCTAATGCAGCGACTACGAGACACGAAGCAAAAAAAAAGGGTAGACCATATGCGTCGGAAAAACACTCATGAAAGCCTGTGAGAAAATGAAGCGGAGGATAGTGGAGGAGCGGAAGGAAGAGAAGATCATGCAAGAGCCTTCTTGCATGGAATAAAAATCTGTCCTGAATTCCACTCCCGTCATCCCAACCACGCTCAAAATTGTTGAGAACGCAAGGCCCACATCCGGCACCGAGTACATGCGGGGTGGTGCGTCTCTTTCAGCTCATCTGTACCTTGTGGCGTCACTCAACAAGAATGAAGTGTATACACGTGGAAGAGAAATCGGGAACACAAGTGGTCAACAATCGACAGGTCTCGGTTGCCTTGTAGGGCTGAGATGCCAATCCCGATGACCAAACCACCAAAGCTTATTCTTTTGGGGTAACGTCCGTCTGATGGCTTTAATAGTGTCACCCATGACCAATAAGACGCCCCTTCCTCCCGACTCAAACTGTCATATTGAAATTCTCCGCCCCCGCCACATCATCCTCACCCGCGTGATGCAGCTGACTGTTGTCCCGATCTATTTCTCGGTGTGAAAACTACAAAAGGGATCCCTACCGCCTCTCGAATTCACATACCTGAACTCTCTTTCTAAACATTCTACAAACTCTCCAAATACAAAAGCCTCAAATACCATCACCATGCCTCTCAAAGGATACGGCGTCTGGAAAGGTACACCCACCAAGTGGGACGGGACCGCTAAGCCCGGTCACGGCCACATCACTTTCACAGACGGTACTTCCACCCGCCTCGACGCAGCAGTCAACATCGAATCCAAGTCCTCCGACTCGCGTCTCGTGTACTGGGTTATCCGCAACATGGCCACGGCGTCAGCGACTTATACTTCCTCCCTGCAATCCCTCTCCCGCGGGTTCCATTCCCAGAAAGGGGCTAACAGCCTCGGCCTCGACTTTTTGAGACTTAAACTCTTCAAGCCCGAGGATGGAATTCTCCTTTCCAACAACCCACCCGACGGAGGCAACAATAACATCCTGGACTACCTCGACCCTATCCTCAACCAGGCCGTCGAGTCCCAAGCTGAGATCTACCTCTTTGGGGAACCATACAGCGACAAGACTGGCATCCACGATATCCACATGAATCAGGGCAATTCAGGACAGTGGAAAAAGGACAACGGAACATATCAAGACGGCGGAATCATTTTGGCGTTCCCAGACGGACATTGGGAGGGAGTTTTCCTCGCGTTTGCGACTCAGACTTACAAGACAGATGACGAAGGCGGGCCAGTGGGTGACACGTTTGCTGACTTGTTGGGCGGCGGCGACGGCAAGGGTGGAGATGTCAAGATCGAGGCTGCGCTTGTCAATCCATATGGGCCGGATCAGACACCTACCAAGGGAGAAGGAGAGACGGTGTACTTGCTCAATCGTTCAACGGAGACGGTTGACTTGGACGGATGGAGGATTGAGAATGGAGTGGCTGGAAAGAGTCAGGTGTTGAAGGGTGTCAAGTTGGTGGCTCAGAGTAATAGGGGTTTTGCGGTTCCCGGTGCGGCTTTGAGTAACAAGGGCGGGGTTATCGTGTTGAAGGACAAGGGAGGGAAGGTGGTGCATCAGGTAAAGTATTCCAAGGATCAGGCGCAGAGGGAGGGAGTTTTGGTTTATTTCTTGCAAAAGTAGCCATTATACGGTAAAATTACCTAGAAATCTTGTCATCAATCATTTTAGTTCTGCAAGAGTTCAAAATCAAATTTAAAGTTTGAGGGTCCTTTTGTGCCTGACAGCTGTCCATGCATTGATGAACCCACTCGTGGTTGTGAAGGTTCTTGGAAGGTTGAAATGACGGGAATGAATCCCTTCCGCAGATCGGGCGAAATTCCTGGCATTTCATTGGCCAAAAATGCCGCCCCTCCTAACAGACAGGGGTCTTTGCCGACGCTAGCAAAAGTAGTGCACGGACCCAAACGCGACCAAGCCAGGGTTGTTTTGTGGATTATTTTCTAGGATTTTGGCTCCTGACCCCAGCACTTCACTAGGGAATTGGTAGCGATCAATCCGGAGAAATGATGAAGCTCTGAGATGAACAAGGCGCACCCCAAACACCGCGCGCGACCCCATCCCCTCCTTTTCTTCGTCCTTTGAAGAACGACACAATGGACCAAGACGACGACCATGCGTCGTCGCGGCCATCCACGTCGCATTTCTTTGGAGATACCAATGCCAATGGTAACGGGAATGGTAATGACAGCGATGATAATAAAACCAACACCGCTACCAACAACTCCAACAACGCCGACGACCGCCCACCCATATTTTCCTCCTCCTCTTCCTCGAATGCGACCGCCTTAAAACCTGAAAATGTTCCCCCACTCCTTCGTCCTCCATCCCACTCAAACCTTGGCGTCCCTGAGAGCAGCTTCTTCGAAGGTCCAAGTCTGTATTTGAGGCAGTCCGACTCCCAAGCCGAAATTGCGGTGCGACAACACCTCCAAGAAATAGAATCAAGCTTCGCTGCCCCTCTCTCACCAATTCCCACCTCAAACAATGGCGTCGACGATACCTTTCTCTTCGATTCACCTACCAAAAAGTCCGTACCACCGCGACCTACCGTCTCCGACCCCGACGAGTCACAAATGCTTCCCGTCCCGAGTCGCATGACGTCCGGCAGCTCCAACGATGCCGATGTCTCGCTGCTGTCTGACAGTAATAATGATAGGACAGCCGATTTGAGCAGTACAACGAGATCCCTCGAGAGCTTTTCTTCCTCCCCAACCGCCGCCGCCGCCGCGAGAACAATATCACGAGCCGTGTCTCAAAAGTTGCCAACCCATCCCGAAGAACCCGAGGCACACACCGACACCTCGACCGATGCTTCTGCTATACAACCCGAGCCTAGTCTCAACAAGGGCAACAACAATGTCGATTCAAACGGCGAATCACATAGAGTCTCGACAAATCCAGCGCACACCGCGGGCCAAGGGGCGGAAACGTCGCATAGGCCAAAGTTTCTTCACCGCCGAAATACTAGCCAACGCTCCGTCACCTCTCTGCTCACCGACCCAGACAGCGACACGACCGTTGGAATGGGCGCTGATTATGCCCTTCAATCAGGTGGTGCTGCGCCATCTCATGGACTCCAGCAACGAAGTCTTAGCAGCATTCTCTCCAGGTCCATCAGTATGGGAAGCATAGCCAGTGGGATCGAGGATATGCAGGACAACACTGGGCCTGTGTTTGGTCAACTTGAGACCCTGGATGAAGGAGACGTCAGCTTATCGCCGGAGCCGCCGCTTCGTCGAGAAGATATCCTTCAAACCCCTAAACCGAGCAGGTCAGCCGTCCTTGCCGCCCCCACCGACACTGTCCTCGCTCGTCATGTTCGAGATGTCCGCGTTCCCGAATCTCTCGCGAAAGAGTACAAAACAAAGAGCGGCTTGTCAACGCCTGGGAGGGCCTCGACGTTTGATGCTGTAAATCTGCAGACTTCCACGACTAGTCGGCATGGCAAGAGCTTGACGCTAAAAGAACAGAGCAGCACCATCGAGCGCTTGAGCAAGGAAAACTTTGACCTCAAACTCAAGGTCATGTTCTTGAGTGACCGTCTTGACAAGCTCTCTGAAGAGGGTATTAAGGAGATGATCTCGGAGAACGTAGAGCTCAAGACGGGGTTGGCTGTACTCCAGCGCGACAACAAGGTGTTGAGGCGGCGGGTCAAGGAGTTGGAGAAGCAGCTCAAAGACGAAAATGAGCGACCAGGGACGGCAAAGAGCATGCTGACAGATGATGAGCAAAGCGAGGCCTACTACCAGGAAGCCCAGGAAAGGGAAGAGGAACTGATTTATCTCAGGGAGCAATTAGAGGAATACGTGACCGAGATTGAAAGGCTTAGGAACGAGAATCTCAACAGGGAGGCCGAGAAGAGGAGGATGGCCGAGGTTGTGCGGACGTTGGGGGAAAAGGCGGGGGAAAGAATGAGTGGAGATCTGGGCAGACAGGAGGAGGCAGATGTTTGGAAAGATTTGCTCGAGCAGGAAACCGCGCGGCGAGAACAGAGCGACGAGGATAATCGGCGATTGCGTGATGAAATTTTTCGTCTCCGACAGGAAGTTTCATCGCAAGCCGGTGGGCCACCCTCGAATTTCAGCAGCAGTTACTACAATAACAGAAGGCAGCGAGACCAAACAATTTCACCTGGACGCGCCACAACGTCGTTCTCGGAACTGGATAATGCGACAGCTACGAGCAGCACACTTGTTGACGATCTTCGACGCGAAAGCGAACAGTTGAGACATGAAAATGCCGAACTTCGCCGTGAAGTTGGAGCCCAGACTTCCATGCTCACCTCGAGGAACCGAGAAAAGGAGCGATTATACCAGGAGATAGAGGATCTCAAGATGGCACAACGACGAGGTGGGCCCGCCCCCTCGACCATCGACAGCCTCCTTGAGAGATCCGCATCGCGAGCAGGCGTCCACGAGCGGTCACATTCCCGCGCTAGTGGCGGCACCCGCGTAACGACTGCCCTTGATGACATGGACCGAGAAGATCTCGAAAACAGGGTTGCAGAAACGCGCGACAAGAACAACGAACTCAAACTACTGAATCAAGATCTTCAACGAGAGCTTGATGCGTGCATGGAGGACTTTGAGACCGCCGTGGAGGCAAAGAAACAGGCCGAAGAATTAGTTGCAGCTCTCCAAGACGATATCGACACAGCGATGAACGACCTGATGGCCCTGCAGGCGGAGAGGGATGAGGCTCTACAAGAACACGCCAACCTCGAGAACGAGTTCGAGGCTCTTCGCAAAGAGGCCCAAGAGGAGATCGACGCGCTAGAAGCTGAAGGTGATCAGAAGAGCACGGAGATCGAACGGCTCCAACTTGACCTGGCGGATCGTACCGAAAACTTTGACGCCTTGCAGGAAGAGATGCGCAAAATGAGCGACGCACTCGTCAGGCTTGAGGACGAACAGGAGGCCAAACTGAAGAGGATACAGCAACTCGAGCAGGATCTTGGCGACGCTAACAAGGAGCTGGAGGAACTCGAGGCTAAGCTCATCGAGGCCAACGACAAGGCGAATCGCTTATCTGTGCAGCAAGAATCAAGCCAGGGAGAGATTGCATTCTTGCGGGAAGAACAGGAGGGAGACAAGATCCGGATCGGGGATCTCGAGGCTGCGCTTGCTAATGTCGAGCAGAGTCTGAGGGATGAGAAGGACAGGGCCAGAGAGTTGGAGCAAAGGCTGGCGACGGAACGTCGGCAGAGAGACATGGTCGCCAACAAGGAGAAGGAGGAGATTCAGCAGTTCGTCAACGACCTCAACCGGGAGGCTTCAAATGCCAAGGACGAGGTCAGGAGGTTAAGAAAGAGTTTGAGCAGTAGGGAAGTTGAGGCTACCGAGTGGAAGGAGAGGCTGATTGAACTCGAGAACAATTTGCGCGAAGCGCTGGGTGACTTGAACGGCACTAGGTCTAGTTTGCTCAAGTCGGTTGCCAAGGTTCAGCGTGATCTCGAGAACACAGTTCGCGACCTTGAAGCAACCAAGGCCTCGCTGGTCGAGAAAGACCGGATAATCAAACAGCGGGACGCCTTGCTCGAATCACACAGCCTCGAGACCCGCAAACTGGCCGAGATGCTGGACAAAGAGCGCGCCGCGTACCGCAACGTCAAGAACCAATACGAAACCTTCCAAAAGACACATACCCACGTTACGCGCACGGTTAGCTCCCAGGATGCGCGCATCATGGACCTCGAAGCCGCCAAGGCTGTCGATAAGAAGCGCATCTCTCAATTGGAGACCAGCTTCAAGGAGCAGCTGACGGAGCGCAACGAATTGCTGCTGAGGCTCTGGCAGCGTCTGTCCACCCTCTGCGGTAGCGATTGGGCACACGATAACAGTCTCATCAACGGGCGGGCGTTGCCCAGTTTGGAGGCGGTGGCTACAATGCTTCCCGGTTTTAGCAAGAACTTGTGGGCTGCTGTCAAGACGATCGAGACAATGGTTGCTACGTTCCAGACTCGGGTCAAGTCGGTGGAGAAGGACCTGTGGAGGGAGTACCAGAATCTCGAGACTCACCTTGATCAACGGACCAAACGAATCGAGAAGATGGAGGGTTGGATCAGGAATCACATCATGACGGGAGCGCTGCCGGCTGGTAACCAGAGCCGCAGCGGCCGTGATGATTATCCTGGAGCCAAGTTGGCGAGCATGGAACAGATGCTTAGGCAGCTTCAAGTCGAGAACGCCACACTTAGGGCGGCGGCGGATGCTCGTTCCCGGGCTGCTTATGCTGCGACTGGTGATCCGAACGGGCTGGGTGATGGATCTTCAGGGGGAAGTCCGTCGCCTTCTGTGCCAACTGGGCCGAAAGGAAAGAGCGGTAGCACTAGCAGTCGGTTACCGAAGACGGCAAGTCGCCCTTCCACTGGGAGGATGTCTGCCAGTGTTCCTTCGAGGACTTCAAGCCATTACCATTCGAGACATACGAGAGTGGACGAGTTTGGCATGTTGATTCCGGATGGAGCACCACAGAACGGTGATGATCATGATGAGACGCCCACAGCGACGCCGCACAGGAGCAGTTCGAGGGCCACGTCGCCTGCTGCTCAGCAACAGAATCAACAATCATCTCAGCAAGCAGGAGGTTCTAATACTGCCTCCGCTGCTGGATCGGGGAGTCACACGAGCCACAGCACCAGTACGATGGATAATAAGTGGATGTTGAGACTTAGAGATTTAGAGTACAAGCTTAAAGCCGAGAGAGAAGGGAGGATATTAGACAGAGGGGAAGCGATGAAGAGAATAAATGCGAGTGAGACAGAGAATATGATGCTGAGGGAGAATTTGGAACGGGAGAAGAGGAGACTAGCTGCTCAGCAGCAGGAGAGGAAAGAAAAGGAACAGCAACAACAGCAACGGGACGGAACTCGGTCGTAGTCTTTGGGCGGGTCTGGGAACGTTGTTGGTGCTGGTGTTACGGGATTGAGTGTCAGAGAGAGGGTTAGGGGTTGGATTGTTTGGCATAGACCCAGAAGGGGCAGAGGAGGGACAAGGAGTGAAGTTGGGGAGTAGATGTTGTAAAACTCTTTGTTTGTGGTCTCTTATCGGCACGGCTTTTGGAATGGGGGGAACGATGATATATCTATTTCTTATTGGGTTATTCAGGTTTTTTTTTTTTTTTTTTTTTTTTTCCTTTCTCTTTTTCTTGTGAGAATCGGATGACTGGTTCTCTCTCTTGTATTACCTACCGAGTTCTTTTTTTCGGGCTTCTTGCTTTTAAAATTCTTTTTCTTTGGTATTTTAGGTTCTTTCGTGGTTTTAAGCAAGCAAGGAGTTTTTGTTCGGAAAAAGCTTCTCAGAGCTTTATCTGATAGGCATACAGTTTTTCACATAGCGAAACCCCCTAGACATGGTGTGCTACATGTATTTGAGTGTTAGAATCATATACTAGTTTTAGTTGCAAGGAATCCATTTTCATATTTGTAAAGGTTCCTGTTCATCTGATTTTCGAACCACAATGTCAACAAAATAGACAATAAATCACGGTTTTAAAAGTCCAGCTCCACTGGCCAGCAACACAAAGCACACGATTTCGTGTTCAAAACCCCTATCTATGAGAGCGAATGTTTCTATATCAGAAAAATAGCATCACTGGCGTGGCACAACAACGTGTAAGTGACAAAGTTAAGACGACCATTTTGACTCAACGCCATGGCGAGAAGCCATAAAGGTCATGAGAGCCCTGGGCAGATTTAGTAGAATTCGGTGCACATCGAGCAAGACACGCAGTTCAAATTCCAAGAAAACCAAAGGACACAAATCGCAAAGATTCCCTGGAAGCCATATTTATAAAACAAATCAGCTTTCCCAATGGGCAAACAATCCTGCAAATGCAAAAAGGCACAGAAGCTGCCGAGCCCCAGGAAAGTGCAAAGGAGAAACCGACCATAAATCAGGATACTGTTCAGCATGTCGCAAGTCAGCTTGCTATGTTCCAACAGTCCCAATCTCCACCGAAGCACAGCAAAGCGACTATTCAGAACAGGGCAGCGCATCCTATATGACCAATCACCCTTCCTCAACATATCAATTTCCAGTTCATCCCTCACCTACAACAACTGTACAACCCTCAACCGACTATGCCCTAGTCCTCTCCAACGCCAAAGCCGGTATGGCCTGTCTATGCAAATGGTATTGCTCCAAGTTCTGCAGAAACAATCTCAACTGCGACGATGACCCCTTTTCCGTTGGCCAATGCACCTCATGCTACGAAAAAGACTGTCCAGATCCCAGCCCAGCTGCAGTAGCTTCCCAAATGGCAAATCTCCTCATGAAGGATGGCGAGAAACAGAAATCCACACAAAGCAAAGCAATATGCAAATGCTGGGAAAGCAAATCAACAAGCTGCAGAGGTTTTGACCGACAAACCGGAACCTGTCTTTTTCCCGGCGGCTGTCAACCGGAAATCTACCACGATTATAGATGTTTCTTTTGTCATAAAAATAATTGTCCGACTGAATCGAGGCTACGCGAAATTTCCCTTGAGGATTATGTTAATAAGGATATACGGAAATGCGATTGTGCAGCTACGCAATGGACACGATGTAAAGTAGGTTCTGGTTACTGTGCTATTGATCCAGTGAAAGTTAATAACGGTAAATACCTGGCGCACTGCGCTACTTGTCTTGATAATGCGTTTCCGAAAGGAAGTGAGTTTAATCCGGTGGGTGTTCCTCAGCTGAAACAGATTGATCCGGTTAGTTGGGGGAGGTATGAGGAAAACCCGGTTTGTATTTGTAGAGGGGATTGGTATAATTAGGAGGAGTGCAGAGCTGGGGGGAGTTGTACTGGGAGAAGGGAAGAGCCAAGGAGTGGGGAGAAGATGATGATGGATCAACGGAAGAAAGATAGGGAGGTGAGATGTAGACCGTGTCAAGAGGCTGAGTGTCTTCGGTATATGTCTGGAGCTAATGGGTATGAGCCTGCGGAGACGAAGATAAGGTATAGTGAAGCTACGATGGAGTCTGATGATCGGTTGGTTATGGAGAGGCCTAGATATGTTCGTGGAAGGCATCATCGTTATGGGGAATCGAGGGGGGAGATGAGTGGAGCTTGATTTGTTGCTTTCACTGGTTGAGTTTTTGAGGAAGGAATTGGGAATAAGATGGTGTGGTTTATTTTTGAATTTCTCTTGAAAGAAGCAAGGGTTTTCGATATAATTTATGTCAATAAATTAGCAGACCGTTAATTCGCACTTTGATGGATGGAACTCCCGTACTATGGGTACTTCAAAGGAAGAGTAAATAAATTCCGATCTCAATAGTTCATCCCAGTAAGGTACTGCCACTCAAAGCCGCCATTTTTTATTGTTTAAAAGATCATTAGAGGTTAAGCGGTGTTTCTCTTTATCCTATAGTATACTGAAAATCTTTTGTTTGTTGTTGAACTACGTGCTCTTGAAAGATTTTCGTAGATGTAGCGAACCTCGTTATGTTAGGGTTAAGTATAGCAACCATAGTGTAGGAGGTCATCGATCATAGGTAGTGTGAATTGACGCTCTCATAAAAAAAGATTGCTTTCACATTAGATGCTTAATCTAGCCTACTCGGGTGCATGCATTTAGATATCTACTTGCTTTTCTGACCATGATCCTATCTAGCCTTCTGGAATGTCCAAAGACATGGCCTTCCACATCCAAACGACAATTTAGCCTCTTCCTCGTATCCCACAGCCCCAAGTTGAATAAGGCCTTTGCCCGTCTTCGTCGGCTTTGAAAACAAGAAACAGTGCCATTTAGAGTCTAGGCTTACGCAGATCTTCTGAAATGAACGAGTATTACAAACAAGCTTACCGCAGTCACAGGATTCGGATGATCCCAGGCATCTGCCCGTCGCTGTGTCCCTGAATCCTAGCCAACCATCCTCTTCAATGCATTCCCACTGATAGTTTGTGTCGTGGCCAAGGTCTATAATTGCGCCAATGCTTGTCAGCTTTACAAGCCTGACCTGTTCACAATGGAGCGTGAGTACAAAAGCCTCCCCTAAAGGCTAGCAGTCGCCATAAAGCTTGGATTGGACGGTTCTAATCAGATATGTTTTACCCGGAATTGGCACAACTAGATACTTTTTGCCACTGTGTAGAACAAACGAGGCTTGCTGAAAATCCGCGCAAGCTTCACCACGACAACAAGACGTTCAGTTTCTGTTATCTGCTGAGTTGATCGACGCAGGTTCCATTGCTCCAACGCTTGATTAACTCTCTTTAGAACGTCCTCTTCGCTTGGGATGTCGTAGTGCGGAATCATGCCTTTCTCGTTGGCGATACCGGAAATCATCGACTTGATCTCGTTGAGGGTTTTTTTGCACGTTCTTGTGGCTGTCCATAATTTGTTGCTGGCTTGTTGTAGGCACGCTGGGGATGGCGGTCTGGCTTGCTTTCGTTTTGACTATTTTCTCCTTTATTTCGAGTTGGTGTGGTAGCTTATGGGAAGAAGAATGAACCTCCAATTGGCTGAATTGAGAAGAGATGGAGTCAGAATCAGGTGTATTGGTTCCGGGTGTTGATGAGGTTGGGGTGATTGACATTTTGGAGAATGAGAGAAAAATGATGATGGTTTGAAAAAGGGGTGGAAGATACTCAGAATCTAGGCTGCAGATATCAGGAGACAGGTTTGTTGACAGGTATAGTGGATACTTAAGTGCAGAGATCCAGCTGCCTTTTATAAGCGTTCAGAAACAGTACGTAGAAAAGGGTTAATATTGAGGTGTGAAACATTCCTTTTAACAGATGTAAATATGCGAAGGTTCTGGCGGAAAACGACAAGCGATCTCTGGTTCAGCAACTGGAAAATTTGCACCTACCTAAACTACATACATGTACTCAAAGAAACAAACCAATCTCTTTGGGTATTGTTGGAGTATGACGAGAAATAGCGAGTCCAGAAAAAGGTTTGGATGTTTGTGTAACCTCGATTTAACCTATTTGCTTTGAACTCAACCAGTTCCAAGTCAACCACATGCCTATGAAACTCTAGGTACACGTGAAATTAAACCCTACCTTGGAAATCAGGGAGAAAGAGCGGTACCACTTGATCTCCATACATATAATTCGCAGACAAGATATTAATTAATTGATCATCATGGATGGATTGCCCCAAAACGTTCGACATACTTTGGTCAAAAGCCACGTGCAATTTGCTGGTTTCCTGCGTCTTTCATGTCTAGGTGCCAAAGCTCGACATTATACCGCGGGAAGGTAATTCCATATTTCATCTTGTTGAAACTAATAAGAGACCCTAATGTATTCTTCCATTTGTCTTGGTTACAGGGTGTATGATATTGTATTTAAAATTCCACTTACAAAATTCACGGTTGGAGTCTAACGCGGACAAATCTTTATAACATCATAAAGACCGCGATATAAAAAAAAAAAAAAAAAAAAAAAAAAAAAAAGGAAAAACCGAAACCGCGTACCAGGACTTTAAAAATAGATGTACCGAAGTTGACTATAAAATTAATAAGCTCAAAGAGGACGAGAAAAACACCCAAGAGGGGTGGAGATGTCTACGATGCCAGTCTAAATGCGTTTCTGTCGCCTTTCGCCCGTTGTCGACCTCATCTTGACTCCCCTGGCCTAGATTGTTATTACAGTATTTTTGCTCCGGTACGTATTTCTTGATCCTTCTATTTTTGTGTTGCCGTGTCATAAAGTCCGTATTTGTGGCTTGCGTGACGGGAGTCTAGATGTTGAATATATCGCCGCTATTAATGCCTTAAGGAACTTTTTTGTCGATCTGCTATGCGCTGCGCTCTTGTTCTCCCTACGAAGTACTTCCTTAAGGCAGTGTGCTGTTAGCCCGTTTTTCCACTGCTCTATTTGTATCTGGTTGTCTGGGTGGCTTATGAAACTCCATCCTCGTCTAGTTCATGTATTTAAAGACTGTGGCATCGTGGACATCTCGCCTTTAGTTATAAATCCATCTCATCGCTCTTTAGCATATAACCCTTTTGCCGGCTCGGAATGCCTCGCGTTGGACGCGAAGCCCCGAGTCGGGCACAAAACCTAAAATTCTTACCAAAATTATGTTCTTCGTGCCTGACGCGAATGACCGGCTCCGGGTCGGTTATTTTCATTCCAGGCTCGACGACGACATGGCTCGGGCTTCCGAGTCCAGCGCAAAGGCTTCCGGTGGGATGCGCGATTGGTATTGGTGGCAGGGTATAGCTTGAGGCGGGCCTTAAACGACATATTTGTTTAGATCATCAAACAAAGAAAAGTGTAAACAGAGGCCAGCATGTATAATATCTAGTCTAGATAGGTGGTAATAAAAATTGTATCAAGACTATTGAAGGCAAAAGAACAAAGGTGGCACATTTCTTTGTTCAACTTCCTGTGCTCCTCTTAACCCAGTGGAAGGAGTGACCCTGCCCGACTAACAAAACATTGCATCATTGTGACCGTTCCAGAGTCTTCCAAGTTCCAACCTCTATTTGCTGAAACCACACGAGCAAGTCAATGTCAAACCACAAGATTGATTATCTCACCATTCCGGGCGCTAGTGAGTTAGCTTGATTCTTTCAACATCTTTTAATCTACCAGTTCTTAGAAACCGTCGTCCTCCATCCAAAACGGTCAAATGAAGCCCTGAATATTTCCAAGAGCCCCTTTCGAAACCGAAGCCCATCAAGATCCCGAGCTATGGCAGAAATGTCTCAACCAACAATTTATATCCCCCCAAAACGATTCTACGTGCCGCTCCCCCAACTCGCAGTTGAATATGCCGACTTGAAAGACGCCATCAAACCAACAGCAAATCTCCGACGATGGAACATGATTCTAAAAGCCTCTCTGGCAAGACATCAACTTTATCGTTATTTACTGGAAGATGTTCCAGCCCCAAACCAAGACCGAACCAGCGTCGAATATCTCAACTGGCGAAACGATCGATTTGACATTATCGAGCTCATTCTAGCCTCAGTCCAAGGAATCGTCTTAAACATGAGCGACAAAGGATGGTATCCCTCTAGCGACGATCCTCGACACATTTACTTTAAAGTCTTTGAATCGTTTGGTTTCAACGGACCAGAAGACCTATAACATTCCCCTACCCAGGATCACCAAAAACCTCTTCCTGTGTATTAACCCTCCCTCTCCATCCCCTCCTCCCCCTCACCACCCCCAACCCCTCCCCTTCAATCCTCCTCTTCCTAAACCTCCCATCAAACCTCGCCGCCAAAACCCAATAAACAACCACCACCTCCACCAAATACACAAAACAATAAAAAGCCGCCTTCCCTTCCCACCACTTAACCTCCTCCTCCCCAACCAGTCTAGCCTCATAAACCATACCAACTCTAAACCCACCCTCCAGACTCAACAACCCCGCCGTTCCAACCAATAATTCCGTCCTCGCTCTATACCGTTTCTTTTCAATCCCTACCACATCCCCCGCTTTACAACAACAACCAACCAAAACAACCATTATCACTGGAGTAAAAGCCAACACAGCTAATATAGTCCCTGAAACCAATAAAACATCTCTACATTCCCTTAATACATTTTTGTCCTTCGGAGAAACGAAATAAACATTAACACTAACAATAACCCCCATGATTAAACAAATCAGTACAATCCCAATTAAACTTCTGAAAATACCCTTGACGATTGGTCTGTAACCGGAGATGGCATAATCCCGTACGTATCGACGAGAAACAAGTAAATTTAATATGTATAAGAGTAAAACACCTGCAAAGGTTAATGCCGTAGAAGCTATTTCTAGTTGGAGATTGGAGGGGTTTAAGGACCAAGATATGCGTAAAGAAAGGGATATTATTCGTAAGGAAGGAAAGATTGTGAGGATTATGGTGAGGATTGGTTTTGAATGAGGGTTGGAGTGGGTTGAGAAGAAGAGGTGTAGGGGGATGTAGAGGAGGTAGAGGAGGATGAAGATTCCGGAGAGGGGGATGTCGGGGAGGGGGGTGGGAGGGAGGCCGGGGGGAGGGGCTGGAGGTGGGTAGGGTGGTTTGTTGGGGTTGGACATTGTTGTTGTTTTAGTTTTTTTTTGGTTTTTATTCTTGTATTTGAGATAATTGAAAGCATTTTTGGGGGTTCTGGATTTACTGCTTGTTTGGGATCCATTTTTTCTGTTGATGCAAGTGCAGAGAGAAAGAGAGAAAGATTACCCTTGATGAGGTAAGAGGTGCAGATATTGACCTCATTTTCTTTTCTGCGTCTTGTTTATACGCACAGACATTTATTATTTACGGCTGTGAGAAGAAGATCTTGATCCTGAGCCAGGTTTTGATCAGAAGGCTTTTAAGGCCGTTCCGTGGTGGGTGTGAGAGGAAAATATGCTGAATCTGGTTGATCCATTTGATGAAAAGGTTTTTCTTCTTCTTTTTGTTTCTTCACGGCCCTTCCCTTCCATGGTTCCTTGTCCGTTGGTAGTTGGTCTGAATTACCCGGCCACCAAATCTCGGTGATAAAGAAGAAAGTAAAAGAAGACGGTAGGGAAAATTGGAATTGTCCCGAGGTGAGGTTTTTTCGTTGATCATGTTGGGCATAATTGTTTTTACTGTTCAAGATCTGTAACATTTTTTTTTCCTGTAAATGATGGGTGACGTTTAGAAGTATTTGATAATTCTATAAGCCCAGTGCTAATTGCACAAAAAATGGTGTCTTTCGAAAAGCAATGGAGTCGTGGCTTTACTTCTTTATCATTATTACCTTCTTTGTCCCACCCCGGATTGGGAAGTTTTTGTTGCCAAACTCAACACCTACCTCAATCTAAATCATGATAACATCTTTTTACTCTATAAGTTCTCCAGAACATCGACAGAAGAGTATTACCCAATAGCCAAGATGCCGCTTGAACCGGACCCCGACCCGGATTACATCCTCGAGGATAAGGACCATGAAATGATTACAAAATTCTTTGACGCTTGAAGAAATGATGGAGAAGACGACATCGACAAGGTCTGGGTTTATGACGCCGAGATACTCAAAGCCAAGGGTTATGTGCACCCCAGAGATAGAGATCCCACATCCAAGTACAAAAAACCATATATTCCAAGAGACCCAACCAAGGTTGTGGATTTGAGAGATTACCTCGTCAGCGTAGGTGAATGCGGGACAGATGAGTCATGTCAAAGAAGGGAGGGGGGAGAAGACGTCGTCAAGGACATAAAGGCAGCGCTGGGAGTCGCTGGTCTTCGGTTTGAGAGAATCTTGGGTTGGGGTGGTCTAGGTGTCGCTTGCTTATTTTCTTCCGAGAAGGTGGGCGGCTCCAACGGGTAGAGAGAAGAGTTTGTAGTAAAGACCTCTCTCACGTACAAGCTCCAGGCTTTCGAGAAAGAAAAGAAAGTAATGGCCAGATTTACTGGCGCAATGCACTGTATCCAACTCAAAATATTTGATCAGTCAAATTGGCCAAGAAGATTGTTTTCAAGAAGGGAATCGCTGCCGAGCTGGAAACAGACGCCGCTGACGCCGCATCTTTCCGTAGAGGGTCTGGACGGAAATCAGCATCGCCACCGGCGGCAAATCAACCCAGCCAGCCGGCGCTTCGAAATGGAACTGGAAATTTCCTTGAGGATTTCGTGATCAAGCCCCTACCTAACTTGGAACCAGTGGGACTCATGCTCATAAAGTACCTCAAAGGAGGCACTCTGGATGACATTCTTTTCAAAGCAAAAGAGAAAAAGATGAGAATACCCAACCGAATTCTTTGGCTGGTGTTTTTCTGTTTGGTCAAAGGCGTCATCACCATGCGGTTCCCACCCACTAGATACCACGAGAACCATGCCAAGTTTGGCGGCAGTACCGGCATGATATGGAACGAGCGCATGCCATCTACAGGAGAGATTCCCGATGGGTTTGATAACGTCCACTACGACCTGGACCCTTCCAACGTCTTTATGAGACAAGTTGGCGACGGAGGATCTGGAGACAAGCACCGGGTTTTCCCAATCGCCAAAGTGGCTGACTTTGGCCTCCTCACATTGTACAAATATCGTGGCACGCGTTTCACCAGGGCAAGCAACATGTGGGAAGAACGTTTGCTAGGAAAAGGATGTACCTTGTCCCTGAGCAGTTCTCACAGGAGTGGGACTGGATAGAGCAACTCCCGGACCCGGACAAGCACAAAACCGCGGGGCAATATAGCTGGAAAATTAACCTCTGTCAAATCGCCCAGATAATGTGCGGTCTCATCACCCTTTGCAGACCTGAGTTCCCACCAGTACCATCCCAGGTCATTATACGCAATTACTATCAAGGTGAAGACAGGAGCTTTATTAAGGCATGGACTTATGGCGGATATCTGCTAAGTGACGACTAGGAGTGGAAATACGTCGACAAGGAGCTTCGATACGTTGTCACTCATTGGATGTGTGATCGACCAGAGTCCCGCCCGGAGCTTGAGGACCTGTACCGGTGCGTAAAGCGTCAAGTAGACGATCATCAGGCAGCGAGCGACGATTACGGCCCCGACAGTGAATAGGCTGGGTTAGACAGCGTTCCCAGAGATTGGCAAAAGCTGAAATGGGATTCACCAGACCATCCAGTATGGACAGATCACAAAGTAGAGGCCTGGACAGCCGAGTTATTGAGAAAACCTCAGAACCAGCAGCAGCAGCATCAGGAGTAGGGACGCCGCCCTCGCCAGCATTACCACCAGGAGGGACGCCGTCGCCCACGCCAGGTTCACCTCCTGCATCTCCTCTATCTCCAGCATTATCATTGTCGCCTCCACCAGGCTATGGACCACCAGCACCACCAGTCGCGCCATCTTCCTCTTCATCTTCATCTTCATCTTCATCTTCATCTTCATCTTCATCTTCATCTTCATCTTCATCTTCATCTTCATCTTCATCTTCATCTTCATCTTCATCTTCATCTTCATCTTCA
>MU865471.1:0-49843 GCA_033297215.1 Podospora fimiseda | reverse complement strand
GAGTTCGCTCACGCGTGTAAATAATTGTAGAGGGACCGCATATCCCATAGGGATGGAGGCACCGCCTCCAGCGGTGTAAGATCAATAATAATATATGTTGCCCGAACTTCAGCACAAGCAACCACAACAACACGGCCATCCAATTTTATGGGGTATCAAGCCTTTACGGATGGCGAAAGTAATTGTTACCACTTCCAATAAAATTTTGCAAGTTCCCAAACTTACCATGTAAATATCACAGCCATTCAGTTCGTTCCTCAAGAATGTGATTCCTCAAGAATGTGATTCCTCAAGAATGTGATTCCTCAAGAATGTGATTCCTCAAGAATGTGATGCTGGAGCATTCTTTTCTACCACCAACATCAACCCAGGGGAGAGTTCGCCTCCTCTCGGTGCCTGCTGTGCCATCGGTGAATCAATATGCTAATTTCCATCGAGCTGTTACAGAGGCCACATAGTATATCCGCCTGGAGCCGACCGTGACGGTGGTGACTGGTAAGTTTTATACTAGAATACATGGAAGGAGTCTGAGAGACATCGAATTAATGACGAGTTGCCGGTCAGCGACGAAGAATATAGTTGTTATCGAACCGTAGTCTTTAGAACTTTTCCACCCTTCTCGGGATCCGAATACTGGGTGGGATGCGGATGTCGAAGTCGTGGCGACCCTGGGGATGGAGCTACATTTTATTGGAAGGTATCAGGTTTGACTACAACGATACTTTTAACCGCGACGACAACAACGTCAACACTTCCCACTGCCTCTGCATCCCAGGTCACTGCTTCTTATCCAACGGAGACAGGGAAATCCCTGCCACCACCCCAAAGCACAGAATCAGCACCTTTGAAGTCATGGATCGCAGGGCCCGTGATAGGTTCACTGGTGCTACTAGTAGTCACCGTGGTGGCATTGAGATGCTTTTGGCTCAGCCGACGCAAAGCAAAGGATCACAATACTGAATCTCCACAACCATACATATCACCGCCAGAGCCATATTCACGGGAGCTAGCAGCCAATGCGGATTGGCCAAAGACACTCAATATCCCGCCCGCCATCGAACTAGATGATACAGGTATCCAGCCCGCAACGCAATCAACAAATCCTCCATACATGTATCCTTGCAACTCACACCGATCTGAACTGCCAAATCCGGTTCCGGAGTTAGAAGATCATAGGCAATGTGGGGTTATAGAGCTGAAAGGGACTGATGGGTATCCCAGGGCTTACTGAGGCGAGCTACTTCCACATAGCTTGATTTTGATAGCAGACTGGCTCCGAAAATTCCTCAATGACAAATTACTAGTTACCTCCAGTAAGTGCAACAAGATCAAATAGTGATCACTTGGCAGGTATGACAATAGGTATGACAGTACGCCGTACTTGTAAGGATACACAAGCGAACTCCACACTTCTGCGCCAGATATATGGTCTCAATATGGCCGTTTTTTCATTCCCCTCTCGGTTCTTTCAAGGATTGCATAAAGTCCAAGAATCCAGCCAGTCAACCCTCCAAAAATGCATCTTTTATTCCTCTCGAACCAGAACCGTTATGCCTATTGTCCTCTCTACCTCTTTGCTTGTTGTTTATATACTGGCTCAGCGTCCGCACAGCAAGGCACAATGAGCACTCCATACGATTTCAAGGGGTACCAAGTTATTATGGGTGCCAAAAATAAGCGTAACTATTCCCCAGAGGACTACCACAAGTGCCTAGGCTTACCCAATGACATGACATAGCCGTTCAGTTCATAATGAAGACTTGTGATTCTGGATCACCATTCTCTACCTTATCCGATCCCGATAGATTTGTTGGCGGTTGCTGTGCTATGAATGATACGGGGCAGTGTGACTACGTGTGGTCATGTGAGGAGGGAATAATACAGCATCTATATGCCTCGATTGGCCAATGGTAAGAGTCGCGCCACGAACACATTAACACGTGCTTAGATGGCCTTGGAATTATTGACAGCTTTCTAGTAGCCAGGACTTGTGTTATACAACCACATTCTTCGACCCTTTTCCACCTGATTCTGCAACATTGACCTGGACGGAAGTCGGGTGTCGAAGCAACGGAGACACTCGGGGCCAAGATACTGTTTTTTTGGGATGTAACAGCCCTAACCACATCAGCAACAACGCTTTCGACTTTGTATTCATTACCTGTCTCTACTTCATCGTCCATCTCTACTTCTTCTACGGCCTCTACGTCTTCCCCATCTGACAAAGAACCATCCTCCTCACCACCTCAAAGCACGCAAATCCCACTTACCACAGACAGTTCCGCTGCGCTTCCCTCCACTTCAAATCATGGATTGCAGGGGCCATGATTGGTCCTCTGGTGCTCCTCACCTTGGTGGCAGTAACAAGCTTTTGGTTTGGCCGTCGCAACTCAAATGTTCAGAACACCAATACTGCAGAAACCGAGGGCGTGCAGCCACAGCCATGTCCACAGGAACTTGCAGCCAACGCGGATTGGCCAAAAACGCACCAAATCACAAGTGCCCCTGAATGGGATCATATCCAACCGGCAACGCAGTCAACAAGCCCTCCATACCCCCACGACACACAACAGCAAATTGAACTGGCGTGTCCGGTCCCGGAATTGGAAGATCAGAGACAATGGGGAATCTTAGAGTTGGAAGCAATTGATCCGTCTCCTCATGCTTACTGATGCAAAGTTTTATATTTAACTCGTGTTTTTGTTGGGGTTGAAACCGGTATCAAATTTCAAGTTGATCTGAAAATCGTAAACGGACCACTTACAATCAAATTCCAGCCTTGTATTACTGTGCATCGGTCATGTGTTGGGATCTGAAACTGATTGCCTTTGACTCGAGTACTTGAACTCAAAAGCTTCGAGCATCCCGGCTTTGGTACTTCCAGTACCTAAGTGCAACAAGATCGGGTAGAGATCACCGGGCAGTAACACAGTAGGATGACAGTACACCGTACTTATGAGATGTACAAACAACTCCGCACTTTAGTGCCGAATATATGAGTCTCAACGAAGCGATCTTTCGTACTCGGATCTTTTCTCCCTTGCATCCCAAAGAACCCGAGACTTGAACCCAGTAGAACCGCCAAAATGCACCTTTCAACATACTTAAACCAAAATTATCTTTTATTTTGCCGTCTTTATCTTCTTGCTTATTATTTATATCCTATCCTGGGTTCAGCACAACACGCCACAACAACCCGTTATGCTTTATATGCTTCTTCAAGTTTACCAGAACAAGCCACAACAAGCCTCCCATACAACTTCAAGGGTTATCAATACAAAAGCGATGGGGACAGTAATTATGCCCGCCTCCCGAAACCTTACCGCTTGTACCCAAGCTTACCTTGTGAACCCGAATAGTCGTTCAAGTGATTATCCGGGGATGTGATTCTGGATCAATATTTTCAACCTATAGCTCCAACCCGTTGGGCCATTTTGGTGGCTGCTGCAACACCAGAGATACAATATGTGACTTTCCATTATATTGTCAAGACGGCCAACGACAATGGCTATATGCAGCCAGCAACTCATGGTAAGGCCCATACAAGAATACACGGAAAAGAATTTTACTTTACAAGAGGTTGATCTAATCAGAAGTTGCTCGCTGGTTAGTTCCGAAGACGAGACTTGTTATTCGATCGTACACTTCAACACTTTCCCATCCCACTCTGCAACTAAAGTTTGGCTGGAAGCCGGGTGCCGAAAGAGTGGCGACACTCGGTATGCATATACTCTCTACTCCGATATACCGGAGATGACTTCATGTGAAACGACAACATGTAAATGTACACCAACATGTACATGTATAGCAACAACATCTACGCCCTCGACGTCATCTTCAACGCCTACAACTACTTCAACGCCCACTTCTACTTCAACGCCTGTATCTACTTCAGCACCAGACCTTGATTCAATAACTGTCACTCCTGTCGATCCGGCCGATGTTTTTGACCAGCCGTCTACTTCTTCCACCTCCCAGACAGAAGAACCCAGCCCACTACCCCAGCTCGAAAGTACAGAAACCCCACATCCCACAGATAGTACGGCCGCCGTGACGCCTCCATCAAGCTCCCAGGCATTGATTGCAGGGGCCGTAATTGGTCCTGTTGTGCTGATCACGGTGGTGGCACTAGCAAGCTTCTGGTTGGGCCGCCGCAGCTCAAACGATCAAAATACTACTAGTAATGGGACAGAAACTGACGAAGCACCTTCGCAACAACACGTGTCATCTTCACAGCCCTATACACAAGGGCTTGCACCTAATACGTATTAGCCAAAAATCCAGGAAATAACGACTCCCAACGAGTTTGGTCATACAGGTATGCAGCCTACAGCGTATCATGGCTCGCCGAGCCCTCCATGGCCTGGTCACACAGGCCACCATCAGTCAGAACTTCCATCCCCGGTCGCGGAATTGCAGGATCATGGGCAATGGGGTAGCATACCTGTAGAGTTGGCAGGGACTGATGCGTATCCTCGGGCTTACTAGATGGGCTTCTCGGAAATCATTGATAACTATCATCGATATCTTTATTCGCTTCTTTGTTTTCTTAGATTATTAAATCTCAAGGTTGATGATATTCAAGTTCTGCTTTATCATGTCATAATGTGACCGTAACTGGATGATCGTGACAGCGTTGGTCGAGGTCTCCTGAAAAAATTGTAAACGGACCACTCACAGGTACACTAGAGTGAGTCAAGTCTCAGCCCCATCAGTACCTTACTGGAACGTGCAATTTTGTAGCGCGTAGGAAGAGAAATAATGAACCAACAGTCAAAAGATGAGATGTGTAACCATCTAAATGATTTTGATCTTTGTGACATAGATGAGAAACCAGCGAGAGAAGAAACAGTAGCCGCTGAGGTTTTGGAAACAAAAAGTTATGACGATGAGATTATGTTCCGTACTAGGGAAATGATCGTGTGGATGAAACAATGTTTTTTGACCAACACATCGAGTACAAGAGTTATCCAGTGGACCAAGGAAAACATGAAAGAAAACGTGAGGACTGAAGGATTGAGGCTCTGCGGGTCCTGAGCTACACGTTGTGTACCTCGATGACCACAAGCTCCCTTGGCATCTTTTATGATTGGACGTGGCTCGAGCGTGCTCCTTTCGAGGTGCATTCCGGAAGCCACGGATCAGCCCCCTGATAAGATTAAAACCGAATTGAGGTCTCTACGCTTGTTTCTTTCTGGTTAAGGTATGAGACAACTGACAACCACGCTCTCACCTTCATACAGGAAGCGCCCACGATCTCCCATCTAGCCGCCACGATCAAGATGAAGGCGCTTATCATCCCATGGTGATGCAGCTTGACCTGTTTCGGGTTCAACACTGAAAATATAGTGAAGCGTCAAAATTGCCCCCAATCATGTTGATAATGAGTTGTTCAGTCTTGAATATGAGGAGGGCATTTCCTTCCATGACCCTTCATTCAGGTTTTCTCAAGTCTTTATTTCTATTCACAGTAATTCCAAGACCAAACTCAAGTAACCAAAATGCGCTTTTCAAAGATCTCCTCCGGACGAAATTTTTGGCCGATTTCTTGATCTTCCTTCTTACATGCTTACAAGTCCAATCATGTTATGGACAACAACAAACAAATCGAAATACCAAGTTCATGGGGTATTCTGTATCTTATGGTGCTGATTGCAGGTTTCCCCAACCCCGTGCTATCCGGCAACGAGCTAACAGGATGTATAGCCGTTAAGTGGGATGCATAACCCTGCAATGGCGATACCAGATTTACACGCATGAGCCCAGACTCGTTTGCTGGTTGCTGTTTGATCGTGCTTTCGGTGTGCAACATCGCCACCGCATGCACCGACGGAACGCAGCAATGGTTATTCCAAAACACAGATTCCTGGTGAGTCGTCCATGTAAAATATAGTTGAAGTGTCTTGGCTAACAGCATTGCGACCAGCGGACGATCTGAGACATGCTACTCCATGACCATCTACGGGACCTATCCATCTCAGCTCGCAACAGAAAACTGGGTCGATGTCGGCTGCCGTTCTATTTTTTCCACATCGTCCTTTGGTCCCATTTCCTGGGAAACACTAACATACACGACATTGTCATCTGCCTTCTCGACAAGGTTGCCTTCAGCCGTCTCGACAACGAGGTTGTTTTCAGGCTCCGAGGCTACAAGATCGTCGTCAGGATTCGAGGCTACAATTACCCCTGGCCCTGTCGTAACAGGAACGCCTTCACCTTCATCACCGCCCCTGTCGTAACAGGAACGCCTTCACCTTCATCACCGCCGAGTACCGCGACAACAAACCCCAGAACACCCGATGATACCGAGCCGTCGTCATCAAAAGGATGAATTGCAGGAGCCATCATTGGTCCCTTGGCCGGAGTAGCTCTTATCGGCCTCGCCTTTTGGCTCGGTCGACGATTCAGGACAAACAGAGGGAGCCGCCGGGATATAGCGCGGCGACGGCAGGATGGTATGAAGCACCTCCAACACCAGCACCACAACCGTACGTTGCACCGGCTGCAAACAAAGGGAGTTGGCTCAAACGGCAGAAATGTGGCACCGTGGCTGCTGTCACGCAGGTTCAACCACCAATACCGGATGCCACTACCCAATCATGGTCTGGTTACGGACAAGAAAGGACAGTTGAATTGCCGGGATATGATGCTACTGAGCAGCAGGGAAGGCCGGCCGAATTACCTGTCAACTTTGCTGGTCATCGATACTGAAGGAATTTCTTAGTGAACAGATACTTAGATACATGGCTATAGAACTTTTTTATTTTTATTTTTTTTTATGTTTTTTTTTATGTATTTATATTATGGCGTAACGGAACTGTGTACAATATTTTGTTAAAACAAGCTTCTTAGATCATATCTCCTTTGGCTTTATATACTTTGTTGGATCTGACAGTCAAAAAGGTGTGCATCATGAACTAAGCCGGCGATGGCTTCAATGACGTCAATACCGTTTGGATCCGGTTGATTAACGGTAAAATGATTGTCTTTCAGCTTTCGACAACAGAAAAGAGCACAGCTTATGTTCTAAAAATACCAGAAAAATTCCAGCCAAAACTGAGTGAGAAAGTGCTGCCCCTGGCGAGGTGCATGCAGGAAGCCACAAACCACAGCAGACCGCCTTCTCAGTGTCGAGATTGACTGTGAAGGAAACACCGCCCCTCCTATCCTGTCATTTATTGGGGGCCGCTGGCGTTTATTTCCTGTAAGCCACTTGGTTTTCGTTGTGCATATAAGATACGGATATTTGCTTTCTTTCTTCTGGGCCTTATCCGCAATCGACCATCCTTTTGCATCCACTGTGCCACCAAACTGCATTACCAATTTTCTTTTTTCTCAGCTTCGAGAAAGCAAAACCAATCTTATCTCTTGCGAACCATTAATTACATCATTGCATCTGAACAACGTTCAAAGGACCTGAAACGTTCTTGGCCTATGACGTAGAAGCCTTACTGTCATAGTGCCGCGGATTATTTAAAACGAATTTGTTTTTATTATATTTCTTATTCCTTCCATTCTTTCCACTTTCCTCTTTTCCTCTTTTCCTCTTTTCCTCTTTTCCTCTTTTCCTCTTTTTCTCTTTTTCTCTTTTTTTCGTTTTTTTCGTTTTTTTCGTTTTTTTCTTCTTATTTTTCCTTATAAATATAGGCATTATCCCCTTTCAACATCCTCTTTATTGCTATGGCACTGCACTCATGTTGCACTCGTGGCTTGAAAGTTGTAACTGATTTGGTAGTTAGAGGTAGGAGAGAGATATCCTTTCTCTTTGAGCTATCTTATATAATGACATAAGAAGCTCAAGGAAATATTCAGGGAGGAACTATTTCTATATTTCCTTTGTTAAGAGAGTATCGACATATAAACAGTAAATATTCTCTTTCCTTATCTAATCAAGAATTCTTCATACACGCATAACATATAACGAGATCCTCCCTTAATATTGACGACCAGCCGGGCTTACCGGCAACTCGGTCGGCCTTCCCTGCTGACCAGAACCATATTCCTGGTAGTCCGCCCACGGTGGCGTGGAAACATACGTCGTAGGCTGAACCTGCGTCACAACAGGAGGTATGCTGTTATGTGGCTTGACCCAGCTCACATTGTTCGTAGTCGACGATATAGCTCCCTGTTGGTATGGTTGTTGTACCGTTGATGCAAGGTACAGCTGTGGTAGACCGGAAGGACTATCGTCTCGTCTCGCTGCAGCACTATATCCGATTTTGTTCTTTCTCCTTTTCGTTGCCAACCAAGCCAAAATCCGAGACCCAACAACGCTCCTACTGCTAGAGGTCCAAGAACAGCTCCTGCAATCCAGACTTTTGACGCAGCTTTCTCTGGGGCATCGGTTATTGAGGGATTATTTGGGCTCAAGGAAGTTGTCTCCGTCTGGGCTGGACCGGGTGTTGCAGTAGTAGAAGTTGAAGATGACGAACTCGAAGTGGTGGATGTTGAAGTTGTGGGTGTTGGTTTCGCCCAAAAAAGGGTGCTGTCGGTGGAAGTAGTATGGCTGCATCCTACATCAACCCAGCTTTGCGTCGCGGATTCAGATGGGAAAGTTTTATAGACTGTGGCAAAGAAACAACTCTCGGTAGAGTCACTGCGTGATTTCAGACCAGTGTTAGCCAAACATGGCCTTGGAAAAGTCGAATCGAAACTTGCCAGCAATGTATGTTTCCATATAACCATTTACGCGTTCGTGAGGTGCATGATGTTGCAAAGTTGCATGTAGTGACGGTAGTTCTATAACAACCGGTAAAGGTTGTCCCACTCATCCTCGAAATTGTTGCAAAGTCACAGGTCCGTGTTATGAATTCATTCGGTGCTACGAGACCTATTAGCTTGCCGCGGATATGAGAGTGGTCGAAAACATGGGTAGATAGTTACCTACAGCCATTTTCGCCTGATACCACGAGCTGATAGCCCTTGAGGTTGTAAGGGGCACTGGTCTGTTGTGCTGAGCTTGGTCTCAGAAATCAAGAATAAATGACAAATCAAACAAGAAGCTTGAGATGGCTCCCGAGTGGGAGCTTCAAGGACCGCATATTGTTCGTTCGTCGGTCTCAAACTCTGCTTGAGCAAATGGGAACAGAGCTTCAAGTTGACATTTTTGGCATGAAAAGATGAGGAAAATTTGAGATGGTGGAAGAGAAATCGGGGACACTGAGAGAAAAGTGCCCCCAAGCTGGGGGCCAAGAATTGAACAATCTGCAGGTTCGTTTCGGCATACCTGAAAAGAAGATGAAGGATCACATCCTTAAAGCCATGGCAGAACTTTTAACCCTAATGGATGCCTTGAAGCGCCCTGAGATCATTTGTGGCGTCAAGGGTCGTGGGCGCTCCCTGCTTGTGAGCGAGAGCCTCGTCCTCACCTGGCAGGTAGGTTAAAAAATGCAAATCTGCTTAAACAATCCCACTGTTGGAAAACTGCAGTTGTTATTTCAGAGGTACATGTACAACAGAGAGCCCGCCGTTAACTAGTTTCCTTTTTTTTTCTTTTTCCTTCCCTTTCCTCTTTCCTTTTTTCAGCCACTGACAAAAAAATTATTCAGGTGGAGGCTTGGACAAGTGCGCAGATCCCTGTTCCAAAAATATCTACGGAACTATTCCGTAGTTATTCCATAGCTGTTATGCGGACGGGCGAGGTGCATGCAGGAACTCAGGTTTCACAGAACGAGCAGTCTGGTGCCAAGATAAAAACCGCAAGGATCCAAGATAACCCCCACAATCCGCCAGCTGAGCGGCACGGATGAGCAAAAGGGGATAAGAGAGGGTGAAACATCCTGGTTTACTAGTGGGCTTTAGTGCTGATCACCGCCCATAACCATTTTTATCTACGCAGTAAATATCTATTGTAGGCTCCCACACTAATTAGATGCGATATCCCTAGACCCAAGGAAAAGAAGCAAAAAATATCTTGGACCGGCAGGGGCCCCCTACTACACTAAGTACAGTAGGTACCTAATTGGTCCCTAGTTCATCAAGTACGAAGTATTTATTCAAACAAGGGCACCCCCCCCTTCCTCTCCCTTCTCGCAAAGGTTTGTTGTGGTCCTCCAAAGTCACTGGAATGAAGGCCGACATGTATCCTCTGCAATCATCGGCAGGGCATCGGCGCCTTTTCTCCGTTTTTGTCATCTCTTGCTTCTTGTTTTTTCAACAATCACTTGCCCAGGAGGTGACCCGGGCACCTGATATCAAGGGCTTTCTACCACACACTGCTGGTGGCTGTACGTCATTTCCGCTGAACTCACTATTCAGAGAAGCTCAAACTAATTGATGCGTGTTATACCTAGTCCAAGCAATTCGATGCCAGACATCATCGACCTTCTCCAGATCCGGAGCGTTTGGCGCCTGCGGCCCTACAACAGAAGGAGACTTTGATTTTGTAACAACATGTCTTCCCGGTGGCACTGCCAAATATAAATTTGGAGGGACAATGGTTTGGTATGTGGGCATCTATGAACCTACATGTAAGCTCGAGAACCAAACTGACCATGTCTGCTGCAGCACTGGACAATTTCCTAATTGTTATACTATCACCTTGTTTGACACGGCTCCTGTTGAAAGTGCAACCCAAAGCTGGTTGGAAATTGGCTGCGGGAACTCTGTTGTCCTGACCATGAAGTCCCTTTACTGGCAAACAACTGCATCGACGACAACGACATCAGCGCCTTCGACATTTACAACCACCACTTCAGGGACGCTGTCTGGGCCTGTGGAAACGGGAACCTCATCTGCGCCCCCAAGCAGTGCGACAACTGATCCCGCAGCACAACCGACCAAGTCGTCTTCATCGAAAGCGTGGATTGCAGGAGCTGTGATTGGGCCTCTCTTCGGAATAGCACTTGTGGCCTTTGGGATTTGGATGTGGCGACGGCGCAGGGCGACTAAACAATGGGCAGGAAATGACACAGCTCCAGCCCCTCAGCCGTATCTAGCGGTAGCGAAACAACAATATCAGCAAGAAGTCATCCCTACCAATACAAACAACCTGGATTGGGTCAAACTTCACAACGGCAGCCCCCCTCCTGTGTCGGGCTACGCCGGATGGGAGCCTGATAACCGGTATTCGGGTGTCCCAAGACAGGTGGCACCGACTGAGCTGCCAGCAAACCCTAACCATTCGATGCTTGGGTAGGGTGGGGGGAGGGACATGGAAGTGTGTAGTCTATAATTGTATTCATTCTTGGAAAGAAAATGTACAGGTAGTAATAATAGGTATTCTTGCTTTTATCTATGCCAACGAGTAACCATAACCAAAGCCAGGGGTATCTTGCATTCATCCTCCTTCTTCAATCCTCCGCACGACCCGCTGATGCCTCATTTGAAAGCCGCCGGTTCGTAAGTTCCACGTCATAAATCGTCGTTGACTCATCTATCAATGCTCCTGTTTTACCCCGGACGAAAAGAGCCGCGATCAACGACACCACCCACGAAACAAGGACAGAGACGCTAAAAAACCATTGATTAGAAACACATTTAACGATTACAGCAAGAGACCCGGAACTCACCAAAACACTATGAAAATGTACCACCACGTCTGCCGGTAATGTTTTGTCCACATTTCCACTTCTTTCCAAACCGCATATGAGCTACAGGGATCAACATATAGGTTTAAGCCGGATTCCCCGTGGTGCCAGCATCCAGTGACCAGGTCTATCTTGTCGGCATAAGGAAAGAAAAAATACGTAGAAGTCAGCGTGGCAAGGGCGCCGACGATCATGTCGAGGAAGGCGAGACAGATGACTGTTCGGACTGTAAGCTTTGCATTGGAATATGCCCAAAGTACAATAATGAGATTCAGTAAGATGGTGCCGAGGGTCTGAAAAAAGTCAGCAAATGTGTTTTTTGAGCGGAAGATTTGCTTGAACTCACTGTGAGAATTGTCTCGAGTTGCCTGATTCTTAATTGGCCACCGAAAGGGTCGTTGATCAGTGCTACGTAAAACGTAACGTATCCAAACGTGGCGAGCACAAGGAACCAAAGAGGAGTCCGTGGTACGGCATCCTCCCCATTCTTCTCCCCATAACCTGAGTGGGCATCTTTGCTGTCATCGTCCCCATTAATCTGCTCATAATTTGATGTCTTTCTGCCCAAGTAGCGTGAAATGCACACGCCAAAGGATGCCAAAATATGAAATATTCTGCGACTCAGATGTCAGCCACTTTGTGATAAAAGCACCCCAGAGTAAAAAGACGTACCCAACAAAAAGGGGCATGCCCGCAAACGCCTTTCGTTGGCTCATTGATGGATACTTGGGTGCAGACTGGTCATTCTCTTCCCGAAAGATGAAGCCTCCATCATGAAAAACGCCGACAGCAGTCCCAATCCCTAGGATTCCAAGAATTAAATCTACAAAAGCCGTGAGAATAATTCCCCTCCCGGTGACTTTGTTTAAAAATGTCAAGCCGCCATCAGACGCGTTTAAAAGCATCGAAAGCGCGACCTGTCACAAAAAGCAAAATTAATAACAAGAAAACATTGATGAAGCAGAAAAATGAGAACTCACACTAACTATACTCAAAAAATAATGAGACCTTTTCCCTACACTAAAATAAGGAGTAAAAGCATCTTGGATATCCGTCAAAAACGACATGATATATCCCAGCGCGATGACTTCACCGATGAAGACACCGGTCCGAGCCGAGACAATCCATGGTCTCAATCTCGGGCCGCCACGGCTAGCAGTAGTAGTATTGCTGAGTGTCACCACCATTATTCGGAAGCCAGTGGCGGGTTTTTTGTTTTTACCGATGGCGTCTTTGCGGTTGATGATTGATCATAACGTTATGTGACAGAAAAAGGAGTGGACCAAAATTCCGGGGAAAAGAAAGAGGGAAAAAAAAGCATGTTGAAATGCAGAAATGTGGCGGAGCAACCATTTGGGGTTACACCAAAAGGGACCCCGCCAAGAAAAGAGTGGTACTTTGTCAGCAATTAGACCATGCTCAGCCCAATTGGGTTCTGTGTTTCAATCGTTGTTGGGTTTCTTTTGAAGGATTCAGGTACACTAAGAGTGAGAAAAACCCACAATTTGGAGTGTGACCTTGGCGGTTGCCTGCCGACTTACCGACGGGGTGCATGGTAAGCCAGGGTGGATGGGGAAACCGAGAATGGTCTGACATTTCTTAAAGAAGGGACATGAAACATATTCCGTTTGCCAGATCTATAATGTAACTTCAACCTTATAAACAAAGGATGTAAATAATCATCTACCCCTCACCCCTCATAACCCAAGTAAACAAAAGAAACCCGCAACCCGCAACCTACAACTTTCTCCTCCCAACAACCCCTACAAATACCGCCTAGTCCTCCACGAATACCCCTCCGCACCCGCCATCCGTCTCTCAATCCCCTTAACCGCCCTCTTCATCAATTCGCCCTCCAAACCCATCTCCTCCACCAAACCCAAAAACTCCGTCTCCCATCCCCTAACAATCCCCACACAAACCCCCCTCCCAACCCCAACCCCGACCCCCAACTCCTCACTCAACACCATAACCCCATTAACCATCACCGCTCCCTCTCCCTGCTCCCTAGCAGCCTTCCATTCCCTGTCAAAAGAAAACACATCATTCAAAATACTTACATGATAATTCGCTATCCTTTCCAATGGTCTCAGCTTCTCTCTTTGTGTTGTAGTTAATTTCAGGAGATCAGGTTCAGTCCAATACATTAGTTCAGAACAAATAGGCATTCCGACGTCTATTTCTCGGAAGGAAAGGTATGTGCGGAACGAAGAGATATTGGTGCCGCGGTCTGAAAGACAATGGCATTGAAGCATGGAGATGTAAGTTTGTAGAATTGGTAGGGATGAGTCGAGGGAAAGGAACTGAGTAAATATTGAGGAATGCATAGATTCGATTTTGTTGGAAGGAGTGAAAGTTGAAGGAGAGGAAAGGAGGAGTTGGAGACGGGAGACTGTTGAGGAATTTTGAAGGAGGGTTTGGTTGTCAAAGTGGTCTATAAACATGGTCAGCTTTTTTCCTTTTTCTTTTTTCTTTTTTCTTTTCTGGGTGTAATGGGGAAAAACCGAACCGTCCATGAGAAACCCAAGAAGAAGAAATTCACAAGCTAGTTTAACCCGGGATTTCACGCCCGTGGGAAACATGAAAAGAACCACTTCGGGGAGGTTCCAGCTGATGAATGCCTTTTTGGTCCTTGCGGAGGGCCAGTCCCATGTATCGACTAGGTAGGTGATTACTTCGCGGGAGATCTCTTGGTGATCGGGGTGGAGAATGGGTTCGGGGAGAAGAGTAGGTGGGATGATGGATCTGAGAGGGTGATCTTGTGACATGTTCGACTTGGGGAGGGGTGTCTCGGGATGAGAGATTGTTGGGAAGAGAGTTTGACAAATCATGATGGGCTTTGAAGTTTGAGTGATGAGGTTCTTGAAATTATTTTTGTTATGATGATGATTGTATGAGTCTCATTTTTGAGAAATTCTTGTCATGAACGAGGAGGAGAATCATCTGGCTATATAATACTTGGCTGTTCCCATGCTGTGTTCAATTTCACCGTTTCTGTTCCCTCCGGAGATAAGGGTATCGCGTAGGTTCGACATGGATTCCTTTGAGTCTCCTATTCCAAACCTGCAAATTCTCCGAGCCAGTATTATTGCATCCCAATAGTTCGGATCCGTGTGGGGTTTCGAGGATCCAGACAGCTTGGAACTCGGACAGGGGAAGACAAATCCGGAAATAAACCCTGGTGCAATATCACCCATTACAGTGTAGATGGATGGAGTTATTCAATACCGTCTCCCAGATTTCCGGGTTTCGGTCCGTCAATTTGGAAGTTTATCCCCGTATGGACAGCTCCAGTAACATTGACAGATGCCGTGAAACGTCCCGAGTATAGTAGTTTTTGCACAGCCCTGCGTTCAGCTTCATCGCTGCAGGGAAGCTAAACCAAAACTGGATCGACGATATTCAGCTGGAGATAGGGCAAAAAACATCGATCCATTTTTCCATCTTTTTTATTGCCACTAATGACTGAGGGAAAATTGATCGATGCATGTGGTTGATCAGATAAGATAAGTTCAAGAAATTTGCAAATAAGAGGAGCCAGAACTCTAGGTGCAGCGAGTGTTGAAGCTCCATGACATAATCAGCTACCAAGGTTCTGGTTGGATAAGATCTTTTAAGCAAGGCTATTTAATTAATTAGATCCCAAACAACAGCGATGATTTCGGCATGCACGTTACAAGTCCTGTAGTTGAAAACGCTGGTCATGGTTTGCTGCAACTTCTTTCCAGATCATCAATGAAATGAGATAGCATTGAGACTTTTGCCGATTTAAAGACTGCAAGATACGTAGATATCATTTGGCCGTGGATAGGAGATATTTCATAGCAAACGCACAGTCTGATCAAGTACAATATCGTCGATTAAAACCAAGTATGGAAGGGTCTCAGATTGCTACGACAAGAAATTCACGTCCTCGTAAAAAACAAGCTTAGTTCAAGTATTCTAAAAAAAAGGCTTCTTAATTCGGTAATAAAAGCTTATCAGGTACAACCTCGTGCCTAGGTATAAGAGCGAGTGCGCTGTGCGGATGCCGTAAGCCGAGAGGCTGCAAAGCAGGCTAACCGGCTGATACTGGAGCACTAGCCGCGCGAGCAGGTGCGAAGGTAGAAGGTGGAAGGGGGAAGGCAAGTGGTGCCTGCCTGGCTGATTGAAAACCAGCTGTGCGAAAGCCACAAAGCAGGCGAATCCCCTCAATTAAGTGAAACTTGTGATGATTGATTTCACACTTATACGTAGTTATACCTAGACAAGGACCGGTAAGGACTTTCTGGTTGGTTCTATTGTAGGTATTGGTTCCTTTGTCCTTCTTCAACCTAATTTTTTATCAGATTGGAATAAGATCTCTACAGACAGCATTTTCCAGCCATAATAAAAGTCCTTAAAATATATTACCGTGCAGCAATGTCTATAGTCCTATAACATCATTATTTCCAACAAACCTTAAACTATTATATAATCTAATAAGACCATAGTTATTGCCTATTGTACTTATCACCTTTATTTACTCTATTATTGTTATAACCTGCACCGAGTTCGGGTACAGACTGCAAGGCAGCACGCGAAAGGGTAGCTTGACAGGATAATCGAAGGTTGTGGCAAGCGTCTCAGACAAGGGGTTCACTGTCAACAACAGGTCGTTTTAACAAAGAGGTACTGAAAGTAGATTGTAGACAAATGAACTTTATTGCTTGCGTGAGGAATCAGATTCCTCGACACGGGGAGTGCGCAGTACTCCCCCTTATTTATGTGAAGCTATCTACATATGTTTTCTGTGTTTCCTAAGTATCTTTGTCCTAGACTCGATGGACTCGACCATCGAGTCTGTCGAGTTGGTGGGTCCTGAGGGTGACTCGATAGACTCGAAGCTCGAGTCTGTCGAGTCACTCCTGATTGGTTGCATGGGAGCTTTGTGGGTCATTGCATCCCTGGCCCAATGTCACGGATCATACCCGGGACTTCCTGTCTTTCACTAGCCGTAAGCGCTGGGCCACGAGACAACTAGCAAGGAATGTGAGATAATAGGTGTTGCATCTTGTTGATCCACTTGATGAAATGAAAGGTTTGTAATTGTAAGCCCCTTCCGTGGCTCATTTTCCGTTAATAGGTGCTCTGTATCACCCGGTCACCCAATTTCCGTGATATGAATGTGAGGTGATACATAGGTGATCAAGATGTCAGTGCACATGCCCAATGAAGGAAAGTACCTAATTATTGGTAATTGCGGCCAACAGTGTGACCACGCCATCCTAGAGCAGAAAAGAAGAAACTAACGCCGAGCTGTCAGGTTTCCGTGGGGGTACCTATCGAGCCAACGTACATGTATGCAGTTAAATATGGGTCGCTGCGAGCATTCACCCGGCAGTATGCACAGTGCTATCAATTAACCTGCGCCAGACACGGATATCACAGCAACCGCAATTGGTATCTACCTTAATAATGGCATACCCCATGTAGATGCACATGTACATGTACATAAGCGGGCAATCTGCCGAATCCGACTTCGAATCATCAAACAGGGCAAAAACACAAGCTCAAAACAAGCCAGTCGACCAATCGTTCACCTCGGATCAGTAATCAGTTTTGACGATGGAGAAAGAGACCAAGCCGTATCTTCAAGTCAAGAATGAAGTTACTAGACTTGGCTATTTTCAATGGAAAGATATCTTTGACCTCGAGAAACCATACGAGATCATTTCTCAAGCCCCAGCTGGCATTACCCAATCTAACTTTTCCCTAGCCCTTGGCGCCGAAGAGACGATACATGATTTGAGAGGACAAGAAAAGGATTTTAACCTCGATACTCACGGTTTCCAAATCCTCAGACATCTTCTGGTCAATAACATTAAGTCGGAAGAATCGTGGATTGAGCAGGAGTATTTGCCATCGGTTGATAAGCTTCTGAAGGAAACACTGGGTGATGGTGCGGAGACATTCATGTTTGACTGGCGGGTATGTATCAGCTCTTTCCTTGCGTACCTAATTTTGAGCTTTTTAACACTTGCGTAACAGCTTCGCTCCAGTGATCCCGCCAAGTCCAAGCGCAAGCCAGGAGCAGTTATTAACTTAAACGATCCATTGCTTTGTGTGCTCCCGGTACAGGCAGTTCATGTGGGTAAGAAAACATATCTTAACTAGAAATGGTTTACCGGCCTATTACTGATCGCCTCAAAGACCAAAGCTCCGCTGGCGCCATAAATCGAGTCAAACATCACATGGGAGAGCGAGCCAAAAAGTTACTTTCTGACTAACGATTTCGAATTATCAAGTAAGTCCCGGCTCTTTCAGTCAAAGTCCATGCGCAACTGGAAACATAAGCTGAAAGGACTTTGTCGGAAATAGCCTCTGGCGCCCCATTCTCTATCCTGTGGAAAATTATCCTCTCGCAGTATGTGATGGCCGAACTGTGCCTGCAGAAAAGCTGGTTGCCGTGGATCATGTGTGAAAGGCATATATTGGGGAGAGCCTCTATCCGTTGGAGTGTCCGGACTATCGCTGTTACTATCTCAACCGTCAGACCAAGGACAAGGTGTTGGCTTTCAAGACGTATGACTCGGCAGAGTGGGTTCCGGCAAATTGTAAGTCAAAGTCTATCTAGTAGCTTGTGGACAGCATACTGATAACCGTTTCCCGCAGGCTGCCCACACACATCTTTCCAACAATCAGAAGTACCTGCTGGAGCCAAGTATCGGGAGAGTATCGAGGTCAGGGCGTTGGCTTTTACAGAGAAATAGATATGAACCATATAGGATTGACGATCAAGCCACTCTAGCAACCGTCAAGACCTAATTTGGTCAATCTTCAACCTGTAGAGTCTGTTCCGTACACATTCCAACCACTTCTGCCTTGATCTTTGGCACTTTCGCAATCAATTCCTTGCAGTCTCTCAATTTCTCATTATACTCCAAGTTAAACTGATCCACAGTCCCAGCCCTTGCAAGAATATCTGTCGCGACGTTGCCCGGTTGAAGGTAATAGTTAAAAACCCCTCTTCCCCCAATTTCTCTTTCAAGTTTCTGGTGAAATTTGAGAAGACCAGGCTTGGCCACAGAATAAGCACTCATAAATGGTATGTCCAAAGTAGCATTTCGGTTGCCGATGCTGATGATTGTGCCGGTCCTGCGGTCGAGCATGGATGGAAGCACCGCGGATGCGAAAGCAACAGGCGCGGTGAGGTTGGCCGTGATAATATGCTGCCACATGGCCATGTCGAGGCCGTATTCCAGAGCTTCGATCCGTGCTATTCCTGCATTGTTTACCAAAATGTTAACGGGGCCAAGTTGTGTTGTAATTCGGGAAACGATATCTGGTATTTCGTCGATCTTGGTCACATCCTGAACGATGCGATTGTTTTCCGATCAGATTACTTGCACTGTGTATCCGGTTGATGGCGTCCGAGGTTGACTGGATTTCTAACAATGTTCTTGAGACGCAAGTGACTGACGCGCCTGCTGAACCCAGAGCCATCGCAATGGCTCGTCCAATTCCTCTGCCTGCACCTGTGACAATGGCGGTTTGCCCAAGGAGTGGATGTTCTATAATGGGTCGTGGCCGACCACTCGTTGAAGACTCGCAATCTGCTGAAGAAGACATTATTGGGTTTTGCTGGATGAATATGAGAACGAGAGCATGTTACAATTCAGAGGAGATTGATGTTAGGTACATGTACCCTGACGTTCCCCACTCCCAACGAAACTGCGTCAGCACCCAAAGCCCCAAGGACGAATCTCGGGATAGATACATAATCTGGACTTTACCTACATGCATACCCGCTCTTGGCAGAATTGGGTTGGAGCGGGCTACTCCTCATCTGTAAAGCGGTTGCGGCATAAGTCACAACCTGGAATTTTCAGTTTACGATCACCGAGCCGTAAAGTAGGTAGGTATCTCCCACTGAATGGGCATACACAGATCTCCTTTATAATTTTGACCGGTGTTTTTAACCCCATAGAACAAAACCGAAATCAACTAACCCTTCCTTACCCTCCCCTCCTCTAGGTCCCTCCCCCCAACTTAAACAATGGGCTTCCCATAAGGTTGCATAAAAGTCAAATCAACCGTCTTACACCCACTTCCCGGAACCTTCATCACATCACTCCCATCCAACACATCCCCCAAAAAATCAAACGACCTCTGCCTTCCATTCGTCAACTCATCATTATGTCCGCCCCAATGATTTCTATGATACAAAATATTCGATCCCCTCTCACAAAGACTCGCAACCAACGCGTCCGTATCTTTTATGGGAGCCATGTCATCCTCTAGGGTATGATAGACAAACATTTTTACGTTGGGATCACCAAATTGACCCATTGTTCCCTCCCGAATAAACATGGCGCGGAGGTCAGGATGGTCTAGGTCGTCTTTGCCTCCGATAAAGTATTCAAAGATGTCTACGTAGCAAAAGTAGAGGAGGGATTGCCAGCCAGACATGTAGCTGGCCCAGAAGAATTCGGTGGCGTTGTAAGGGCCTGAGGGGTTTAAACGGGAGAGAATGTATTGTCTTTGTTCGGCTTTTTACTCTGTCAGTAAACATTTCAGTTTTGGAGAGGGAAGATGTAAAAACTTACGATACTGGCTCGTAACTCCAATTATTCCTTGCACAAGCAATCCAGCTACTTGTGTTGCTGTGAGTAATGGACCTGCAGTCCCTACAACAGCTGCTAAACCGCCTATCGCAGCACCGGCAATATGTAGGTCAGGAGCGTATTTAGGTGCGAGTTCGACAGCTGCTTCAGTAGCTGATGCGCCGTTGCTGTATCCCCACATTGCTGCGCGGGCATTTTTGACTCCATAGTGTGTATCTGCCACCGAAAGGACGGCACGGACAGAATCAACGGTGATGTAGCCCGCGACGATATTTGCGCCGTATGAGGCCAAAGGTCCTTCAAAATCCGGGACGGAAACCCACCAACCCCGTGCGAGAGCGATGGCAATTTCCCCGTAGGGTTCTCCCCATTGCAGACCGAAACTGGGGCTGGCGTCAAGACAGGAAGTGTCGTATGGTAGTTGATAGGATAGGATTCCTTGGGTGCAGTTGCTGGAGGTGCTGTTTGAACTGCAGCGGGGGTTCTTGGGCATAAAGACTGTCGTGACGGCCCAAGTGGCGTTATCCAGACTGTCTGTAGAGCGAAAGAGGACTTGAAATGTGTCACCGACGTTCAAGATTGGAATAGGGGTCATGTTGTATGCGTGTTGGCGGACTCTGAGGACCGTGCCGGGGGTTGTGGCTTGCCATCCTTCTGGCGCTCTGTACCAGGGATCCCAGGAGGGAAGAGGAAGATAAGTTCCTGGGTCATCGGCGGCGACGGCTTGAGGCTCAGCTTGTGTAATGTGTTTGTTATGAGCGAACTGCCAGTCTGCTTTTGCACCGAGTGCTAGGCAGTTTAGGAGAAGAAAAAAAGATGCAATCAGAGTCATGGTCATGGTTGGGGAGTTTGCGACGCGGGAAGGTTTGCGCGTCGTTGGCCGGGAGATATCTGCTAGGGATGAGATATCATATATATCAATTCGATTCTTCAATTCAGAACGCCATGCAACGTTACCGGCAATTCACAAATCCAAGGATACGGGAAGAGATATCTGTAAAAGGATATATTTTATCAATTTACAACATATGCCGTCAGGCTCTCCCGAAGTTCTAGAACTCTACTCATTCTTATTTATAGCGTTATCAAAAAACAAACTTTCCCCCTCTATCTCCCGGTTATATCTGAACCAACAAAACTAAAAAGTCTTATCTCCTAATGCCAATTGAAACAATTTCATTTTTACCGTCCCGGAACTTGTGTTCGGTAAGGACAATACTCCAATTGAGCCGGTCCTTTACTCCAAGATAAAAGACGAAAGGAATTGTCATATATGAACCGCTCTTCGGAGTCCCATCCCGGGTGATGATCCGTCCCTGAAAGCCGGCTAATGGTAAATTCTCTATCTTGTGACTGGTCCGATAGTTGATGCATTTCGGATCACTCCGAGCCGTCTCCATGTGGCATTTAAAAAAGGAGATAAGCTGGGTCGCGGGAATCCTTCGAGCTCAATTGAGTATATAAAATAAGGGGTGTACACACCCAGTAAATCAGTTCATACTTGTGCCTATCTCAGTTGCCACTTCATCTCAACCAGTTCATACACACACAATACACAATGCGCTTCTCTTCCCTCCTCTCGTCCCTAGCACTACTGCTAAACTTCACCACCCCAACCCTCGCACAAACTCAAGTCCCCCCAGGAGTCACATTCCTCTACAACGCAAACATAACAGTCGGTCTATCCGTGGACGTCGGTTCAATACCAGCAGGAAATGTCACCGTCATTCCAGTAATCGGAGGAGCCTTGATCGGGCCCAAAGTCTCCGGTATTTTCTCCCTCATACGCCCCTTTTCCTTCTTATTTTATAGGCACTAACGTAAAAAAACAAAACAGGCAAAATCCTCGCCATAGGCGCCGATTGGGGACTTTCAACCCCTCAAGGCTCCTACTACACCGACATGCGCGCCCAAATCCGCACAATGGACAATGCAAATATTTACGTTCAAATGTCCGGACTAATGCAACGAAACGACGGATTGATTTATGTGAGAGCGACATTCCAAACTGGAGCCCAGAATTATTGGTGGATGAATTATGCGTTTGCTTTTGGGACAATGAGGGCATCTGGAACGGGATTCATGGTTGAGATGTGGCATTTGAATTATTGATTTTTTTTTCTGTAACAAGTGTAGACGGAAATGCTATACCGCTCCTTTCTTTTTCTTTTTCCTTTTGCTCAAAACTTCTCTCTCTATATGGAAATGACATGGTGTGTGTGCTCCCTCTACTCTGTCGGATCCTGTTCCCATTCCCCAGCTGTCCAAGCCCAATCGTACCGTTCCCAGCTCAACATGATCCGCTTATTAGTCAAAACATCAAGTGCAAAAACGCGACGATGATTATTACCGGGAAACAAAGTAGTAGTAGGTTCATGGTTCCTGTAAATCAACCTCACCATTTCTGGATCCCGCATGTGAGGAATCAGTTTTTTGAGAGCTCGCTTGATTTCTGAACGCAGCGTAAGAATGCCATCCAAAGGCCTCTGTGCTCTTATCGCTGGTCTCTGGTAATAGAAGCAGGCCTGGGCGTGGTGGGATTGTTGATATCCTTGATGTCCCCTCTCGACATCACGATCCTCTGGGACGTCCAAGTTGATGATGATTTGCCCGAGTTTGAGCTGCCGTCCATTATCCGCGGGGGGTTTGAGTAAGTCCGGGCATATATTCCTGCTGCGATATCGAAGGGTTTTGAGGCTCTGGAAATGAGAGTTGATGAGACAGCAAATGTGGCGAGGCGAGGATTTGCAGTAATCGAAGCCGGTGTCGAGGGCCAGCTCGGTGATATTTGTAAGAAGCACCTTGTCGACGGGGAAGACGAGGGGAGGTTTGGACATTGCAACGGGGAGCTCCCCCTCGCTGGCTACAGGTATTTCGCAGTAGAAGGGGCTTTCTACTAGACCCTGCAGCGTTATTGGGTCAAGCCAGGATTGATTCACTCTCATCCAAAATGATCGGAGTCGAGGGCTATGACGGAGCGTGTTGATGAGACGGTCCACTGCTTCGTTGACTTTGATGTGATAACGATAGACGAGATCCAACATCCACCCGCCGAGGGAGTGCAGGGCAACGTGCTCATAGCCCCAAATGGTGACGTTGACTGTGACAACGTGCGGTTGCACCTTGTGGAGAGCGTGATGGTTGTTGGTCAGTCGAACGAGCTGGTTGGGATTCAGAACCAAGTCACGGACCAGGACCGACCATGCGAACTGGTACCACTGCTTGGAGATCATGACATTCTTCTTATTTCTGGGTTCTTGGTACATGTACATGTAGGTGAAGATTTCAATGATGAGTTCGTGGGGAAGCTCAAAGAGGTGTCTACACTTGGGACGGAACATGATGAAGGGCGAGACATTTTTGGACCGAAAAAACTCTTGGGCCGAGATTTGGACCATGTCGTCGTCCATGTTGATGTGCTGAATTGGATGGTTGAGGAAGAGAGAAAGATGGTTGAGGTGAATATATAAGTTGAACATGGAATGCTTTGAAAAAGGTGAAAGAAGAAAGGAAAGAAAGGATTTTGTGTCTCAGTTGGGGAAGTCCAGTCAAAAGAGGGGCTAATAAACCCTATATCTTATACTTTTGGGTCAACCATCGGAAACTTCCAGTGTGGCGACATCAATTTCGAAGTAAGCACTACCTGGAGTCCTCCACATCCTGTCTCTCACCCTCAATATAGCTGTTATTTCATCAACAAGGCATTTTCTTTAGTTGAGCTTCCTTGAGGTTCCATCGTGTAAGAAGTCATTATGCAAATGTAATCATGCTTTCTATGATGAATGCATGAAATGAAAGGTCTTCCAGAGTGATGCTTGTATTACCAGATTGTTCCATGAGATGGAATGGATTATTACAGGTAGGTATTGACGTATCATGGTGTGGATGGTTTCAGGACAAAGGCTATTGTCCTCAACCGAGCTAAAAGTACTTGACTGTTAAAAGCAAATTTATTACAAAGAATTCATAGTATTGTTTAATAAGGTTATAGCTTTAAAACATCCATTACAGAATCTCACTTTCGAATCTTTATCGTCGAAGCTCTTTCCATTCACCCCACACCCTAGGTATGGCTTCGTTGACAAACCCAGTCCATCATCCTCTAGTCAAACCCAAACATATCCCCAATTCCGGACATGATCAATAATATCAACTGTAATCTCCTCATTCCTCTTCTCATCCCTCTTCTCCTCACGCCTCTCCTTTATACCATCCCCGCGCCTTCTCTTCTCACCCACCTTCTCAAACCCCTCACCACGCAACCTCAACCACCACAAAGGACTATCAGCTTTATCAACCGACACCTCAGTGACCTCACCAGGTTCCACTCCCCTTCGTCGTTCTTCATGAATTTCTTCTCCAAATTCATTTAAACGCCAAGGGGGAGGACGAATACCGCGACTCGGATCGTCATCACGACGGCGTCTCGGGGTTTCAACTTCGGTCGCTGTGAGATCCTGTTGGCGTCTCATGGTTCGACTTCGTTGATGCTGGCAGGGACATCCCGGCGGCGTTTGTCGTCATTGTTGATGGGTGTATTGCTGTTGCCTCGGAAGGTGAGAGAGGTTGAAGGGTGGAGGGTTGTGTCGCGCTTTATGACACAGTATTAGTATATATCTGGGAGATTGAGAATATGTAAAAGAGGAAGATATACCCGAACTACTTCGTAGAGAGGATGTGCAGTGGCTGAGAGAATCAAAGCCGCTGTGACGATGAAAAGGGTTTTGATGTGCATGTTTGCTGGAGTTCGGATATTGTGACAAGGGCTTGAAGTAAGGGCTTGGAATAGGGCTTGTATTCAAATCAATGTAATAATCTGTTATGGCCTCAAAGGTCCTTGCCTTCCTACAATCTGAACTGGAGGATCAAGGCCTACTTATACCCGTAGAAGCCCTCCATGGCTTCCACTGTCTCCTGGGTCCTTCGCTCGACCGGAGGCCTCCTTTGGGCTTGGTCATGATTGCTAAGAATACAGGTTTTCTGACTCAGAGGTCCTACTGCTTTCTTCATGTAGATTCATCACGTGTCGCCGACCTTCCTGACCAACCATCCTTCAAGATGCAGTGCTTCCGGCACCTGGACGTGCAGGGGTCAGCCGCCCATGGGAGTCCTACTATATTAACAGGCTCCTGAGGCTTCTTGGCCTGCTTGTTATCCTGTTTATTATCATGGCACACTGTGAGCAATTTAGTCATGGGATGCCGTGTGACAGATATATTGGTGGAAGTTGTTTGTTGAAGATGATTGGTTTGATGAAGAGTCTGAAGGGGAGGAAGGACGAGGTCTTTTTTATTTAAACGTCTGTGATATCTTTGTGTGGGCGACGGTAATCTGATTGAAGTGGTGGCTGTGCCTTGATGCCGGTTAAAATTATTTCATCTGCATCGAGTATTAAGGGACTTGGTTTAGTGATCATGAGCATATGGAGGGTTGGATCGTATCCCACACGCCAATGACAGACCATTACAGAAGAAAGAGCTGATAATTGTCATTTATCTCTTGTGACGTGACATTTCTCAAGAAGCATTTTGGAATATTAACCCACCTACAGTAATTGCTTGAGATCGTTATCTCTGGTGAACAGCACCAATGATTATTCTTAGTTGCTTTTGGTCGACGCCCTCTTGAATACTTTAAAATCACCTTATGCTGCTTGATAACGTTTAAGCAAAACATGGTATGACGATATGAGGTCTGAAGTAGACGAGCCATTGGGGGCCGGATATCAATTCGAACGAGGCGTATATGTGGAGCTGAGGGCATGCAAGATGGTTTTCAACTCTTTGTAATGTAGTAGGTAATGGCGGGGTCAACGTAGTGGTTGTATTGTATGCACACGCATTTATCTTCCTGTGGGCTTGGGGGCTAAACGACCATTTCAAGAACTGCCGGTGCCTTGAGATTACTAACATATACCATTTCAGGGGCGGCGAAGTACAGGATGGATACTCAACTTTTAGATTTTATCAGATCATGATGATGGGATCTTTATCTCTGATACTTTGTGTTGATGGTTGCCTTATCAGGGTCTGTCTCGCCTCTCCAGAGCACCAGATTCCGGCCCCTTCCCATCAGTCTTTTCTGAAAGATAAACTTTCCTCATCTTCATTCCAGACAACACACTCGCCATTGCCCCAGGTTTCCATCATCTGCTCAGTGAGCAAGGAGAAAAAAGATGCGTTTTTCAGACTACTCCTGCGTAGAAGACGTTGAGAGTTCCCTCTTTCTTCACAAAGATGGTTCACTCAGATCACTGAGACATCTTCCCGACAGCCAAAACGCTCACAAATCGCTACTCTTTGCCGTTGGGCTTTCTATGCTGGCCTTCACTGTTTGGCTTGCAGTCCTTAGCTCCCAAATATCCCAGCAGTGTAGCTTTACCGATGCCGCATACTCGCCCGCCAGTGATATTCTACGCCACCGTAATGTGGTCTTTGGCAGTGGCTTCGGTCTTGGGCGGACAAAATATCAAGGACCTCTAACACCGGAACGTGACGCTCTCTGGGAAGACCTCTACAACTGTGAGTATTTCTCCCGTCAAACTGCAAGAAGTCGGACTAACTCCTCCAAAAAGTCGGCGTGAGTCAGATCCCAGGTAAATCCGCCGCCAAATTGGTCAACAAAACAGTCCCTATTCCCGATCTACTACCAGACCGATATTATGCCGTTGAACTAGACGTCTTTCATTAACTTCACTGCCTCAACATGATCCGCAAACGTCTCTATAAAGCGTACTACCCTCCCGACGAAGACATGATTGGTATGGAACACATTGAGCATTGCTATGACAGCTTGCGTCAGAGTTTGATGTGTTCGGTGGACGTGACGCCGCTTTCTTGGAAGTGGGTGGAGGAAGAGCAGGAGGCAAAAATTGTTGGTGAAGTGTTGCACACCCATTGAGCCTTGCGGAGGTCACTATTCTTGGGAAACGTCCGTTGAGTGCCTTGTTGTTGTGGTTGTCTACGTCGCCGCCGTAGCTGTGTGGCTATTTTGTGCATGCGTCGTCTAGCAGCTTTGCCATACCTCTTCTTTTCAGCCTTTGCTCTGCCTTTGCTACTCATCTGGATAGATAGATATCTATCGGTGGGCACCAGGCTTCGGATTCAACATTGCGTACTGGCGTCGCTTTGTATGCCCCTATTACGCATCGGAGATTCTTTGACTGTTCTGCTGCCATTGTCCTTGCAATGCCCTTTGGGTTTCCTCCAGGTTCGGTTGGTGTGTACCAGACATTTGCACCATAGGCCAGTACGCTTCTGATGAATTTGCTGTAGATCATTTGATTCTATTCCTCTTTCTTTCTTTAGCTTTAGATTCACAAATATCAATGGAATTGACCTTAAAGCCTTGTCTCATGCAATCCTCAAATTGAGCCGTGACACTACTCATCAGATATATGTACCTCGGGATGTGGCCCCCAAGCAAAGGGTGGCAATCAGGGCTTCCTAGGAGGGAAGATCAAATTTTCTGGTCAGCATTTTATGAAACTTGGGGACCGGGCAGACGGCCTGCGCAACCATGTGCGAGTAATGGGGGTCGACCCCTGAATCTAACCACAGGCACACTGCGGTCATGTGGCCCTATAGAAAGGTAACGGACCACCGCAGAAGAATAAAATTGTGACTTTTCTAATAGTCAACACCCAAAACCTTTACACATAACATTTTCACAGACTCGAGTGCTATGTCTGCTGGGAGGCATCTGGGCTAAAGTCAAGAGTCCCCGCTGGCAGATTGGCGCACAATACTTTTTATTATTTAGTTGGATCTCCCTACTCTCAGCTTCTGTGATATTTCTCATTATCTGGGGATGTTTCCCCAGCCTGTCTCCCGCTTGCCAACCAGATAACACGTTCAACCGGTTCGAAGACGATTATAACTGGTGGTCGCCGAATGGCTTCTTCGAGATTACTCTAAAGGGGGATCTTTGACGTTTGCTCAGGCGAAGTTGATTGATGTCAGCTGGGATCTTGTGAGTGGAATAATCCCTTTTGTTTATTTTGGTTTCAAGTCTTCGCGTTCTGACATGATCTTTCCGTTGCCTTGAATTCTTAAGGCCATTGGACGGGGCGGTCAAGCACTAATTGTGTACATCTCTTGGCTCGCATTCACGAAGTATACCGCGATCTCGGCCCAAAGAGCACCTTTGAAGCTCTCAGCATTTCATCAATCTTTTATAGAGCGGGAGCCCCCAGTTTTTTGACTTTTTACCTTTGTCCGGAATCTCAAGATTCATCAACTTTATCCACGATGTGTCAAAGTTTTAATGACTTTCATCTTCATCCTAACCGCCGTATTCCCAACAATCACCAGTGCCATAACCGGTTATACGCCGAAGTACGAGGCTTATGTGCAGCAGTTGGATGGCGACAGGTTCCTTAACTTTTCATATTTTGAAATGGCGGCATATATAATTATCGATGCCTCGAGGATCAAAATCGAAGGAATAGGAAACAATGTGATTATAAATTATGCCCGGCTTTCGAAATCAGGTGAGATTGCGAGATCGTGGAATTTGTTGTTGGTACTTGTAGCTAATTATACAATTAGTAACTCAACCCGCAGTCCCAAAACAAGACAATACTAGTATTCAATTATTAACGGGGAGTGCCGAGTCGTCTGACCGCTACCTATCTTGCGACTTAGTATCTATAGTAAATGAATGCAAGCTTCCAGCCTTAAACCAACAGCTGGAGATTGGAAATTACTAACAAATCGATATTGGAGCAGATGCGAGAGAATACGGACTTCAGGCAGCTAGGAAGACTAATACAAGTTATACAATGTTTGAGAGTAAAGAGACTCATCAAAGATGTGTCAAGATAGGGAACGGGCGTACCGGTACTTTACGAACTCTATCTCTGCCCCTGAACCTGACGGGACCATCGCTCATGATTGAGCCCACTCACCGAGAGTCAATTGAGTACAACAGACCGTTCTATTCAACCGTGGATTTGGGGATTCGATCTACGGAAACTGCAATTTCTGATTACACCAATATTTTTCTTTCGGCGAACAATATTACCTATGGACTTGATGATATTATACAAAGGGGTCGATGTCAAACAGTCTTGGACGTAAGTGGGGCTCGACTTTGGGATGGGAGGATCAAAGATTCTAACAGCATGAACTTTAGCAATATCAGTGGGGTTTCTCCTACATTCAGCTATTCTTCTTCTCCTTATTCCTGTTTATTTGGAGTATAGGAAACCTTCTGGTTTGGCTCAAAGCCGAGATCAACTTACCGTTATCCTATTATCCGGAGGAAGTTCCGCAATGGATGGCAGTGTATTCTCCACATGGCGAAAACCTTCGAAAAGGAGCTGAAGATGGTTGATGAAAACCCGACGCCTCAGATGACGGATCGACAGCTAAGTTATTTGGTGAAAGAAAAGTTAGGCGGCGGCGAGATATCTTTTGGCGCGGACTTGGAATACGAAGATGTTATTGGACTTCGTCAGTGGGTATGGTCCTGGTGTAAAAGGGAGTCATTCTAGATTGTTGCGTTCGTGTGCCATATGCTTACCTTTTTTGCGATGATAATCATGTCAATGCTTTGGAGGCGCGTGTGGACCTTTCTTGTCGTCTCCTGGGTGGGAAGTCTGGCGTTGCTGTTGGTCATGGTGTTGAAGGTCCCAAACCGATGGCTATTTACCTGGTATTGGGGGATTTTCTTTGCTGGCTGTTGGAGTTGATTTGATCAAAGTTTGATCGCAGGGCAGGGATATCAACGAGGCGAAGACACAAGGTACTGGGGGTAAGGATAGACGTACCTACTAGATAGCGAACCACTTGGCAGATAGTCGAAATACATGTTCACGTACATGTAACCATTCAGTAGGTTGTCAGGATTGTCTTGAGCGCCTCTTATTCTGAGGTGAAGCAACCAGTCGAACACATACATAAAGAAGTGGAGATTCCCAGATAGGAAATGAACGAGAGAAAACCACATAAAAATGGGCACTAGTTTTTTGAACACGCCTCCAACATGCATCGGTGCCATCTTAATCAAGAGTGAAATATGTTTTTTTCATTGACCTAACATGTATGGCGTGATTACCAAGACTAAATACAACATTCCCATTCATTAAGGAATGAAGAAAGACTGGATCAAGCTTTGAAGCCAAGAAGAGGCCAACAAGAGAATGATCACAAGCGTCTTTCATCACATGAAACCATGCAATTCTTCAGACAGGGGGCCCCGAAACTCATAAATACTGCAGAAACTTCCCACACTCCCTGAGGCCACTTCAAATACAATACGACTATCTCACCTAAAGTACAACAGTAGACAAAAAACAGTCAGTTACAATAGTTGCTCTTCAACTTATCACCGTCATCGCCCTCATTTTAGGCGCTGTTGCCTCACCCGTTACTCCTCCCTCAAGTCCTGAATTAACCCCTCACGTGGATGACAGCAGCATCAATGCTCGAGAGGTTTCAGAGGCCGAAGCCCATTCCCATCTCGCCAAACTTGCAGCTGGAATCCACCTTGTAAACTGCAAGGCTACGCCTACTTCACCATGGAAGAACTCCTATGCCGTCGTAAGTCAATGTCTCTACTCTAGGCAGCGAATACATAGGAAAATAACTGACAAGTGAATCTCCCAAGTACTGCGCAAACATTAATTCATGCGGATTCGAGCCTTCGGCCGCAAACATTTGTGCTCCAGGCGGAAGCAATGCCCCTGTTTTCTATTGGGAAGGTATTTGGACAACACCGACTCCCGCCCGAAAGTCTTGTACCTTCAGTAGCGGTGTCACGTTGGCTTGGTATATCCGGCTTGACGCCCAATCACTTCCCGTCGGCTCCCTGGTTGGGTAGATACTATAAATCTTCACTTACTAATCTCTCTTACTGACACTGTTTCTTCAATACCTATAAGTGACGCAAACAACGGCTATCGATAGTTCGAGGTGATAAGGGACAGCCATCCTCTCTTGTGGAGACGGTCAAATGGCGATTACTGCCACGGCATTTATCATGGAGTTTAAGTCGGTGCAAGTAAGGGAATCATTCAGCGAAGAATCGGCGAACTTGGACTTTGAGAAAGAAGCATTGGAGTTTGGACGCTTTGTGGAATCTGCCGGGAATAGGAAGTGAGCCCTTGTAATTTTGAACAAGGCCTTTTCATTTCCAGAACCGCATGTCCTCGGTTCTAGATATCAGGCCAATAGACATTTAAAGAGGGGGTTTTTATACATTTTTCTCGATGCTCAATCCTTAATTGATGATATAAAACCAGTTAAAACCACATATGAAAAACCAATGATCAAATTGCCAGACACATAAATTGCACCTCAAAACCCATACTCCTTCAATTACACATCTAAAGACTTGAAATCCCTTTATACTCTGCAACGGTCAAACACGGACCCTCTACCCAGCACGATCCATCTCCCCATGAACCTTCCTCTCATGCTCATCCCGCTTATCCTTCCTCGAGAATCCTCTCAACCGCCGCTCACATCCCTCCCACTGACACAAAAAGGAATCCCGTCCAGTCACCTCGTGCTTCAATTTGTAATGGCGATTGGCATCCGCCTTCCGGGTGAAGGAACGACCGCAGTTGTTGAAGTTGCATTTGAATTTGCCGTTGTCCAGTTTAATCCAGCTCGAGTTGTTGGAACTGGAAACCACCGGAGGCAGCGCTGCTGACTCGGGGCTTATCGACAGCATAGGGCATAGTGAGCCTGAATCAACGTAACCGCTATTCCAGGGCAACACAGAGTTTCTGCTTAGTCCGGGGAGGGGGTTTGCCCGGGATACCCAATTGCTTAACATCATGGCGTCAAGTTGGGGAGATGAGGTTAGCTGATACGTGGTAGCTAGCTGACTCGCAGATGGGTCGTATGCGCGATTGGCGCGCGGGTTCGTGGTTGTGGAGAAATGATTCTGGAAGTCAAGGGTTGGATTGAAACCGCTCTCTCCCGAGAGGGAGATGAATCCGACGCTCGTAGTTGGATGGAATCCAAGAAATCTGTTGGACAAGGACTGGGGGACAAACCCATCTCGAAATTGCCGGTGGTAAATACACCTATGCAGTCACATAAAATACGATGTCGTAACTGAATGAAAATGGCCAAACTAGACACAAGCTCACCAAAAGGAGCGGACTGAGGTTGGACCCTCGGGAACTACACCTACACTGTCGGTGAGTCTCATTTTGAGGCCAGTGGGTACTGGTGGGCGTTGCACACAGTGTACGGCCAGATACAATGCGTCCTAGCACACTCACCACCAGTGTTGTCGAAAAGGGGGGAAAAGATTCATGGGGATCAGCTGGGACAAGGGAACCTACCTGGGTGGCTGATGGAAAGTGAAGATAATAGAAATACCTACCTTACCTACCAAAAGCATCACTTAAGGCAGTCAAGATTGAAGTTGTCCCCCATTCCAGATAGGTAGTTTCATCTTTACGTTTCAAAAGCGTGGATCCTCGAGACCGGAGGTTCTCACCCACTCCCTATCGCTGTGGGAGGTTCGAAAAGCCCTTGCCATCCATGTTTTCCTAAAACTAGATCTTGAGATTGATTGTAAAGATTTTCAAAAGACGTGAGACCAAGGGTGTTCTGCATTTCATAATGGCGTTAGCAAATGAGCTATATAAGTATCAGCTTCCACTGCAGGCTTACTTCATCCATGATGGTCATGTAATCAGATCCGATCGCGGCAGCCTCTGTGGGATAGCCGTGATAGCATGCTGGGTGAACTGGATAATCTATTGCAATCTGCTTATATTTCACCTAGAAAGAAGTTTCTCCTTTTCTCAGGTTTTGATCAGGCGAGTGCGTTGACTTGGTTGAGAGACTTTACTGCTGAGAACGAGGTCTTTGTGGTCTTTAAAATTCTCAAATGAGGGAAAGAAATTCGGATATCACCTCCAGAACTGACATGCGCCCCTCACAGGGCGGTGTCCGTCCTTGGGAGAACACCTGCCGCCATCTTCTTGGAGGCTTACACCAATCACAACATTGCCCGTATCAAAGTCCACGCCCTTTCCAAGCCTGCCAAGCAGGAAACGTCGCCCGTCCACAGTGAGTAAGGGCGTTGCTGATGTTGCACGACATGAAAAGGCCACTCTTATTGGGGAATTAGTCCCTCCAACTCACAATGGGCAGCAAAGTGAGTTGCCCTTTTCCGCCCCCTTTTGTCCTCATTTGCACTTCGGTCCAACTGTTGGGACGGTCTTCGTGTTTTGTTTCCATATGCATGTTTTCGCTTGGATTATTATCACACCATCCTATTCCTCACAGCTCTCGTCAAACCCTCTTGATATGCCATGTGTGGTAGATCACTGCTACAAAAGGACGGCCGCATATTTGGGCCGCTTGATTGATGTCGCCATAGAACGGCATTATTGGTCTGGATAAAATTCGGGGTCACCCGTGACGACGGCCTGTCAATTGTCATAACCCTGAAGTAACCTCTTGATGACACATAGAGGCTGTGTGCATGTCAGTCGGTGCAGTTCTGAGTGGCTAGCTGGCCAATGATCTTCCGCAAGATGTCCTCGAGACAGCGTTTTTGTCTGCTTGTATAAGCTGTCGAGCAACACGGAGAGATTTTAGGAGAAAACACCCCCGACATCGAGTGATTTAATTTCGCAAGAGCGATAAATACACAAATAAAGTCAAAGACCGCCTTCATATCCCCATTGCAACCCATGAGACGCCACAAGAATACAACTTTGTCTTAGCCCATGAATCCGCATGTACGGTAAAGCCCTTCGTATCAACCCCAGTGACGTACACCTTGACCCTAAAATTATCCTCATTGGAGACATCCGCCCCATTCATGCTCGCAGTCACCATCGGCACCGCTTTGAACTCGGTCTTGAAGTCAATACGCTCCTGCGTCTTGCTCGTGGTGTCCTGCCAATCTCTGACATCGGTAATATCCCAAGTCCCGCTCTCAAACTTGACGACACTGGCAGAAGGTGCAACAGAAACACCAACTCCAACACAGCGAAACAGGAGACTGGAAGACATGCTCTCGAATTTGACACTCACTGAAATTGCTAGACTTCGCATGATATCGTCGGATAAGATTTTTACATCCTCAGAAGTTGGAATACTGATGGAAAAGTCACTGGTTTTGCCCATGCGTTTCTTTTTGTAGAGCTCATCATAACCGTAGAGCACAATGAGTTCCTCAACTGTTGCAGAAGTTGAAGAAAAGTAAATTGCCACGTTGGTGAGGTAGGCTGCATTGCTCGGGAAGCTGGGGAGTGGAAACAGGATTGAACCCTTGAGGGCGCTGGATTCGGTGGATGTGGGGTGCACAGAGGACCCTTCGTCGTCTGCTGAGATGGCGAATGTGGTTTCCTTGCATTTGATTGCAGCGGCGCCGTGTGTGGTCAACCAGGTCGGCGACATGATGATGGTTGCCCGATGTGATGTGATGGTCGTGTAGGTGAAGAGACTGTCACTGAAGCGACTCAAGCGAGGTGCATTCGGTTATGTACGTCGTCCAAAGAAGCTCAATTTTCAGGCTGTAGGGTTGCAACTGGCAGTGTTGTGTCATCACGGGTAATCTTCAGCGGAGTATCGAACGCCTCATTGAACTGTCGGTGGCTAGATATGGAAATGACTCTCCGTTCAAGTTGAGCTGACATAATGTGTAACCTATGGATGATCTCGCAGGTGTATGAGAAAGGTTTCTTATGTGTCAATTCCATTGTGAAATGCAACTCTCCAAGGTCGAGAACTCCATCACCGAGGCTTAACGATTGACAGGACGAGATATGTTCCGCGAGGAAACTGCATTCCGTGAGAACTTACGACATCTCTACGTCCCACGCAGAACCGAGGATCGGCATCGCTACTACCCTGGAGAAGTGTCAGCCAGCCATTGACCGGGACGGAACGTCAAATTGTAGTACCACCCATCAGTAGACATTTCACTACAGGCGAACTTCAAGTTCTGAAGTGTTCAACCATGGCGGGCGGAACCTGGACGAGGTAATTCTGCCATACGATAGTTAGGGCAAAGCGTTTTTTGACGGGCACTAAGACAACCCATTCAGACGGTATTGCCTTTAATCGTGGAATGCACAAGAATACATCCCGCAGTGTGAATGATAGCTTGAATTAGTTATCAGACCTTAAACCCCAGGAATAACTCAACACAAAACTTCACGTATTGTAGCACGAGAAGATTGATAGGAAAGTCCTGAGCGCCTCGACTGCCGATGGCTGGAACTAATGGCGAGCTTGGGGTATCTCTCACGGCCTCATCTCGGGGCCTCACCGGTGCATACTTTGTCGAGAGTTTTCAGCTCACCAAAGTCGTCGGGGCTTGCTCGATCATCACGATTTCGTCCCCATTTGGATATTAGAATGTAATTGATAATACTATTGCATCATGATGTTGCAGATGGTGTGAGTACCAAGGTGTTCATGACACTGATAGGGCCAGGCATCACCGGGACCGAGGGAACTTTCTGAGTCCCAGAGTCTGAGACCGACATCTATCAATTCTGGTGCCATGAGGGATAGCATGGTTGAGGGATTTCCACTTTGATCTTTCCAACATGTTTCTTCAAGTATAAATAAGTCCTTTCCTCCCCGACAAGATCAAAGTATCCAGCTCAACCACAGCAACAACCCAACTTTCAAAACAGACCCTCCCTCCCCCCCCAAAAAAACAAAAACCAGTCAAACACCACCCAACAGTAAGCAACCCTTCATCTCACACTATTCCTTTTACTAATCCTTCCCTCAGAACCACTCACAATGGCCGCACTCTCCGTCAACGGGATCGGCGCCACCGTCGACTCGGAATCCACCTTTAAATTCGCAGCAGCAAACGGAACCGGCAAAATCTACCCCGGCGGCACCGGCAGCTCGGACCTCAAGGGCTGGGTCTACTTTGCCATCCCCTCCCCGCTCCCCCCTTACTCAGCCCTGAACAGCGTCACCATTCAGTTCGCCGCCACCAACGCCCAAGTCGACAAGGTTGCCGTCTGGCTCGGAAACAACCAGGTCTTTTCGGCCGATAACCTTCAACAGACTGACACCTTCACAAAGCCCATTGCTTCCTCCCAGGCTGTTTACAATGGCAGTGGTATTGCAGTGGCTGTTTACGTCGTGTTTGATGGACCCGCTTCAAAGGTGAACTTTCAGAGCGTCAGTATTGGTGTTTGAGGTGAGTTTTGTTTTCTTCCATATTTACATACCATGTGTATTTAACAATGACTTCTAGTATCTTGTGATGTGAAGGACTAGCAGCTTTTGGTGAGCGGACTGGATGCGGTGGACATTTTTCTTTTGTCTTGGCTTATTTGCTCTTTTTGCATTAGGGAACTGGATATTTGTCAATCTCATCAACAAGGGACTGTTCAACACAATCATGCTTGTTATTAGATATCCGGAATGTTGGACTTTCAGTGTTCATGGACATTAGCTGGTGGGAAACATACTCTACACTCATTTAGTTTGGTGTCGTAGTTTTTGGTGACAATCAGAAAATTCCCCTACCATGTTGGTAGGGGTGCCAAAAAAAAGCGTTTAATCTATCTTGTGATTCCTCTTTTCAGTTCTTGGCCTTCTTCTCGGCAACTCTAAAAATGTCCCCCATCGGATTTGAACCGAGGTCTCCTGGTGTCTTAGGTAGTTCGGATAAATCAAACGTTGAAAGTCTTTAGGTGCCAATCACTGCGCTACGGGGACTGTTGGTCGTTTTTTATTTTGTGGTTGGTTCTGAGAATTGGTTCCCTAATGGGCTTATCTAGGTAGGGAGTTTGTTTGAGTGACTGTGGGTTTAATGATGTAGGTGGCTTCGATTTAGTTTGGTTGAAATGCGAGTCAGGATTTTTTTACTTCTACTGTCCACCAAAAGAGTGTTCCTAAGAAAGCTTGAATCCTTTCAGGGTACCTTAGTGGGAAATATAGGTGGGCGTTCATGGTGAATACCCCCTATATACGGTGCTCCCAAAGTTCGGCATGACAACTTCTTGACTGCGTGACAGGTTCAAACACCATAAAAAGGGTTTAACCTACTGTCAGGCATGCCCTGTGTGTGGGTATATGGTAGTTGTGTGGTTGAAAAAATCTCCCATGCGAAGAATTGAATCCGGAACTACTGCAAAGGCTATGTGCGAAGCTTTTACTCAGTGGTTAACCATTTGGCTATTTGCATGCAGTTGTATAATTGGTAGCTGACCTGAAGGGGCATTGGGTATGTATTGGGTGGTGTATAGGGCGTATAGAAGGGTGGGTGCCTGGAAATATAGGGCCTGGGTGGGTTGTTATGGAGTTTGAACCTGTCATGGTGTCTGTACCTGTTACGCTGTATGGGCTTGGTCATGGTGACCACCACCAGGATTTTCCCGCTACGGTATACTCGTTCTTACGACGAACCGAAAGAAGGATTTTGACGAGGCCTTCAAGAGTCGGGTCCACGTCAAGATTTCGTACCCAGCCTTGGACGAAGATGCCCAGGCCATGATCTGGAGACGTCTGATTGAGCACAATTCAGAAGTTACAGTTTATTCAAACTACTGGACAGATGACGTTTAGAGAGCTTTGGGAAGATTGAATCTCAATGTAAGACCAAGTGCTAAGCTACAGGAACTATGAAAACGCTGACAGACATTACCATCATCGACAGGGCCGCAAAATGAAGAATATCCTCAGAACCGCTGTTGCATACGCCTGTGCGGTTGGAGTTGAACAAGCAGACCAAGTCACCAAAATTGGAGGTCCGCCATGTTCTGTCAATGATGAAAACCGAGCCCCAAGAGACTGACGATTGGGATACCGAGAAGCTGAGCGAGGACGAAAGGGTCAGGGCTAGTCATGTTAAAAAGGCTCTTGAGGAACTTCGGATGTTATCGAAATAGAATTAAAATCTAAATCTTTTAATCCAGTTATGATCATACCTATCCACTAATAAAATGAGTTCCCTCCACTGCAGCCAAGGAACCTTTCCATCCTCATTACAGTAGGTAGCTGACTCTTTTCAGCGGAATGACCATGCAGTCTAAGAGTTGAAACCGCCCCTCCCTCCTCATCTTGCCGGGTTACTTCTTCTGCTGGACGGCCTCGTCATAGGACGGCAACTTCATCGCCTCATGCTGCTGTGGTTGATTATGCTGAACTCCAACCTCCAAATCTCGAGCGCCGGTCGCCTGGTTTCCGTCACGAGTATAGCCGCACCAGGTCATGTTGTTTTACCAGATATGCAGCAGGAGTAGAGTATTACAAAAAATAACCCAGGAATAGTTCCCGCAAGAATTGAGCCGATGATCACCAGGGGATAATAGCAACCATCAGTTCTCCATTCAGGTTTGCGCTTGATAATCCAGAGGTAAACTTCGGAGGACACAGGGAACCAGAGTATAACTTGCAGAAGACCGCCGATAACGAGCATGGCATTGACGAAATCCTCCATCTCCGGGGATCCTGGCTCCGGGAGCCCGAGTATAGGTGCCATTCTAGAGGTTCAAATACCTTTTGTCAATACCAAACCTCGCGTGACGTGGCAAGTGGGGGAAAAGCAAATATTAAACATATTGAAGGCACATACTTGGAATTGTGAAGGCCAAGGGATAGATTGTGCGGTTTGACTGGTCAAGGGTCAAGTATCCGTTTGATGGTTGCCGTTGATGGTGATGAGTTTGATCAAGATCACAATGCTTGATTTGTCGGGGGGAAAGGGGAAAAAAGAAGAACAAAAAAAAAGAAAGAAAAGAGAATAAACCTAGTGTTTTATGGTAGAAGGCAGGTGTTATCAGAAATTTATCTGGTGGTTATGAGTGCGTGGCTTGAAATATGCTTATTCTCTCGATCACGCGCGCTGTTGCGTAAACTTCAATCCTCCGTCTTCCATCAACCACCTAAAAATACCTACAGAAAGAACCAAAGACGGACGTGACTTGTGTCACTTCTCACTTGGTTTTATCGTTCCTTTTTCTTCGCAGTCGGTACCAGCCTTCGGACACATGGTGGCTTTTCAATGAGCCACTTGATGTTCCGCGATACCCTATCTATGGTTTGGGCCAACTTCCATTGTGGCTGACTTTCAACGCCCACAAACCCTAAGCCAAAATTGAGCCGACCAGATTAAATATTCCCCTTGAACGTTTGTTAGCGTGATTTTTTGGAGTCTTCATTTTCTAAAAGCGCTTTTGTTTCTTCAATACCTGTACGATTGTTTTGAGTTTAAAAACGACTGTCCGTTTTTATATAGATCCCTTTGTTATACTTAAAGCCTTTTTACACTGAGCTTCTTGATATTTGAAAAGGTCTGCTTGTGTTTAAATCCCATTTTTCTGATCGGGCGGGTATTAATATCGCGCTAACAAAAAGATGGGTGATCATTGTAGGTATAATACGTCCTGTGTTTACTTTTAACTCTCATCACCATGAGAAACAATGACGTCATTGTTCAAGTAACGGGACTGTTACTGTTTACTTGGTGCAGAGCGTAAAGTATTAACAGACAAAACATCAGACCTAAATGCTTGCCCGGTTCACCCACCTCCCATAAAGGAAAGCAGATAATTGGTCAAGAGAAACAGTACATCTTACACTTTTACTTAGGGAGTTATCAAATCTTCTCAACAACCACCGGAGAAGAAGCTCCAGAAATCATGATAATCTGGCCAATCACGTTCCTGAAACCACCCTGAAGCCATTCCTGATCTGTGAATGCTACCCAACCAGCCAATTTAATGCACAATGTCGTCACCATTCTCAAGGATGAAAAATCATGGCATTCTGGTTCCTAGACCGGAAAGATTTACCTTCTTTAGACAGATTAATCTTTTCTACATTTTTTCTTTTTCACATTTTCTCTTCCACCTCTTCCATCATTTACAGTATCCGAATAACTGAGACAACGTCCAAAAAAAAAAACCATGCCACCCCTCTATTTAAACCATCTCCTCTCCCGACAACAAGCCCCAGACTTTGACGACTCCCGCGGGGACGAAACCGACAACCTCTCCGGAGGCGCCATAGCAGGAATCGTCATCGGTTCCATCGCCGGCGTTCTCCTCCTAATCTGGATCATTCGTTCCTGCACCAACCTCGGCGCGCCGCCGGGAAGACAAGCCGATCCCGGAAAACCATGGTATGGTGGAGTGAGGGACGAGTACCCGCCTCGACACGTCGGCGGACATAGACCGCATAGTAGAAGTCGATCGAGACATAGTTATCATCATCATTCGAGAAGCAGGAGTAGAGGCGCGGTTATGGTTGAGATGCCTCCGCAGGCGGTTGTATATGAGGGGAGGATAGCGTCGAGGAGCCCGGGGAGGGTGGTGGTGCCGGATGATTCGTATGTGGTTTATGGGAGGGATGAGGTTAGGAGGAGTAGGAGTAGGAGTCGGGGTAGGTATTAAATGATGTGAGAGCATGGAGTGGGGGAAAGGGGATATTTGATGGGGGTTGTAAGGTGGTGGTAAAAGCTCGCCAATTGGGTTTGGGTTGGCCGATAATTGGGACATAAGTGGTGAATCAAGGACAGCGGAAGATGTGGTTTGGGAGACTGCACTTGCATCCTTTTCTTAATTGTCGGTCTTTAGTTTTAACAAAACAGTTTGTACCAAAATCCGTCAAAATAAAGCTGGTCCTGCCTCTTTCGTCATGACTATGTCGTCAATATAAGTATATGTGTGGCACACCCAGCCATTTCACCAAAGGTTCATTTCGAGTGACGAACACGCACCATTGCTGAACCAATAAGATGCATGACTTTCAAAACCCATGCACGATTTACGAGCTGAACGTCCTCATCGTAGATGAAAATGAAACACAAACGTGAAATTTTCTTGCAAGGTAGTATCAACCTGTGACTTAACCGCAATTCCGCTTCGTGATGGCAGATTCAAGGTCTCTCTTTTGGGCCAAATCGAGATGCCTGGATACCACGATGGGGCCAAAACCGCATCGGATCATTCAATATTCCAGGAATAGGGGGCTGCGAGGGCTGTTTCTTGAAGATATAGCAACCCAACCCTCCCAGGCACTCAGGCAGCAGGATTAGTGTTTTGCTGGTTTCTCGAATTTCCTTTCTTTCGGGTGTGGTGGTTTTCTGCTCTTTCCCTCCCTTCTTGGTTTAGGTTGTGGTCCAGTTTTTTCTCAAACAAAAACTGGAATTTTGTCGTTATCTGGCTCAACTCGTCTTTTCTCTGCCACTTACCTGCTTTCCTCTGTCGGAATCCAATCTTTTGCAACGTACCCTGTATCTCAACATGGCTTCGTTTCAGGAGGAGCACCACACCTGCGAAAGCCCAGATGCTTCCGACGATGATACCTATAAGGTCGTCTACCATTTTGGCCATTCCAATATGGAGGTAATGGGTGACAATCCAGCTCCAGAGGTCGTCTTACACGCCGCTCCCGAAGCCCTTTATGCTCCATCGGTGCAATCAGATCATAAACCGATACTGGAAAAGGAATCGACAAAGAAGAAGAGAACGTTGAGGTTTTGTTGGTCGGGATGGTCAAGGAGACGATGGTGGACTATAGCAGGCGTCATGGCGTTTTTGTTGTTACTAGGGATTGGTCTTGTTGTTGGACTCGTCTTGATGAAACATAAGCCCAACTCGGGCACAACTTCGAACCCCAACGGCGGTTCCAACACTTCAAATATCTCCAACACCTACAATATCTCGAATAATTCTAACTCCAACTCGAATAATTCCAATTCTAACAATTCGAACACATCCAATACTTCCAATAACTCCAATACCAACGCCGACGATACCAAAAATACTGACAAGTCGAACAACTCGAACTCAAGTCCGGGTCCCAGTTCCGAGTCTTCTAATCCCAACCCCGGCCCAGACTCAATTACAACCACGAACAAATCACCGGCCGAAGGACCCAGCGGAGGTGATCAGACCGCAACTCATAGTGGTACCGGCCCGAGAAAATGCAGACAACGGTTTAGACGAGAATATCTACCGCCCGATCCAGAGATTTGGATATAATGCAATTAAGCGGGAGAATGGGATATACCGGGGGAATGATACTTAGTAACAGGTATGTCTGGAATGAGAGACCGACGATGAAAATGAGGGTGATAACAGGATTGTGCTTTTGTCAGGGGAATCACACATATATGTTTTTTTATGTCAGGGAAAAGGAAGATGAAGGGGTGGAAGCTATAACAAAAAGAAAACATCTATTAATTTAATCTCAAAAACAGTCACATCATCCCATTTGAAGAGGTGAACATGTACATGTGTAGTTGGGCCAAGTTGCCCATTCATGATTCCTATATACAAGAGTAATATATATACTCACAAATAAACAAAATATATACAATCAGAAACAAATTCATAGCGTCATTAATCCATCAGTGTCATCAAAAGTCATGACTTATTGACCCCTGATCTTGCGAAGCAAAAACTCAGGAGCCGGGCCAGCAGCCTCATCATGATAAGTAAGATGAGCAGGCAGCACGATCAGGGTTCCGGCGCAGATGAGATCCCCAGACTCGCAGTAGTTCAATAGGCGATCGACCGGGTAGTTGGGGATCTTTCCGTTGTTTTGCTTGCTCTTGGTCCATCCAAACATGATGACGCCCTTGATTTGTTCTCTGATTGCTGCGCTGCTGTCGCGGATTGCTGCGCCGATGACGGCTCCTCCTTGACTTTATAAGAGGTTAGTCTTTCGTCGCGAGAAGAAATAAGGGGAAAGGGAAGTTCTTACCTGTAACCAGCGGCGACAATCTTGGAGTTGGGGCAGTTTTTGTTGGCTCTGATCAAGAGATTCTTCATCTCGTCGATGGCACCTTGTGTGGTGCCCTCGGAGAGGAGGTTGTCGAGCAGCGCGGCCTTGTAGGCGCCACCTACACCTTGAACCCAGACGTTGGCGGCGCCGAGCTTGGACTCGAGGTATAGGCCCATGACATTGCCCATAGTTCCCTAAAGTGTACGGTTAGATATTTTATCAAGTGTTGTGAGACCAGGAAACCTACCAAGTTTCCACCCTCAGTTGTTCCGCGAGCGTGGATAAAGATGGCTTGTGGGCAAGCGCCGCCGTCCAAGAGTTCATTGGCAGTTCCGCCCTCACCAGACTTCCACCCGCGAGCCTCAACGGCGGCTTTGTAAGACTCAACGAGGATCGTTTCTCTTGTCTTGAGCTCCTCAAGGGGGCTTGGCAGAGCGGCGACGAGACTGCTCAAGGCAGTGACAGCAGTGAAAAAGCGCATGTTGGCGGTGAAGACTTGAAAAAGACTTGAGTTGAGTTAGCAAGGGTGTTGCAAAAGTCTAAACTCGATGAAGCTGCCTTGAGAAGTGATTGGATAGATAGAAAGAAAGAAGAGGCCTCAAAACGAGAGGAATCAAGACCCTTTTATGTCCTTCATCCTGTCGATGTCCGCACACGCCTCCTCTTTCTCATCGTGACCAAGAAAACACCTCTTTTGCGCCCAATTTTCAAAAGAGGGAACTTTTCTGAAGGGGCCCTGTCGATGAATTCCAAAAGGTTACTGTGACATGGCACACCATGGCAGACAGGCATTCCCCGCATTGGCTTTTTTGCTCTAGCGTTACATCGCACAAGTAAATCTTGGTCACTCGCGCCCACAGACATCGGAGCACACTTCTAGAATTGAGATGGAGCTCCGTGACAAAAAGTGCGGAGGTCACAGCCAAGCAGATGTCCATCCGGGGTTGGCAGGTGAATAGGGAAAAAGAGATCTCGGAGCGACGGACTGGGGGAACAAAGGGTGTTATTATAGTGGATTGGTTTTTTACGTTGGGAAATTTTTATCCATTCTTCCCCAAACTCTGGTTGGGCGCCAAAAAGATGGGTACCGGCATATTTGAATTGTCAAGGTACCAGGTCGGTTACTAATTTTGGTTGTTATCTCGCTTGATAAATGTCTTTTTAAGATTGCGTTAAGGGTCCTTTGAAGCTATTCTCGGGACGATATACCGCATGAAAAAAAGTTTAAAAAGCTTTCACTCTCGCTTGCCATTGAACACCTAGCCAAGACCCTTACCCATTTTCTGGAAGCGCTCGGAAACAGTTTGTGGTCTTGCCGATGCCCCTAGTCTCTTACTTGTCTGAACTAAGAGGGCCCTGCATGCATCAATCCACTTCTTGGCTGGCAAATTCCGGGTTGGGAGATCTTGGCTTGTCTTCTCCTCGTCCAGGTGCCTGGTTTTTCTTGTCGACTCAACGGTGTGGTTATTGAGTACAGCAGCCTAAAAAGCTTGATCACACAGACCTTGAGCCTGATCATCGCGAGTGCGAAGGGTTTTTCCATGTATCCCAGACCGCGACGTATCCATTAGGATGATTAGGCTCGGACTGTATGACCTTCCCGTCGGATCAGTGGCCGTTGAGCCGCAGGTGGGTTATTTTGTCAATGACAGCAAGACAGTTTGGACGAAAATGAGACATGATGAATTTTGTCTGGGTACACTTCCCCTTTTCGTTTGTCTACATACTTTGTTTATGTACTCCCGTTCCTGCTTGTCCCGCTTTGAAAATGTTTGGTTCTTTCCGAGAGTATGAGATGACCGTAGGTAAGACCGCAAAATCCTCCCGAGCTTACTCGTCCTCCCTTCAACCAACAAGGATCCAACCTCCATCTCATCACATCCTCCTCTTCGGACCGTAATCCATTCCCGACCTCCCAGATCCCACATGTCACCGTCATTCTCTCCCCAAATCCTACATCTGACCGTTATTCTCCACCAACTTCCCCCTCATCATTCTCCTCTTTTCCCCTCTCCGTCTCCTCTTGAGTCTTGACCCCCAACCCCATCCGTCTCCTCTTTCCCCTCATTCTCCATTACCGACACTAAGTCTGACCCCCCCTGGTACAGACACCCACTCCACCACACAAAGTTCCTATCCAACGCACACAACCCAAACATATAATAATCCTCATCGTGCTCCACAGAAACCATCTCCCACCCGTGCTTCCAAATCATGAGTGGCAGGTTTACATACAACAACATCTTATCCAATGCCCAACAAGCTTTGTTGCCCCACCTACTACTTGAATTCATGTTGTTCGTCGTCTCATCGCTGCTGCTGCTGCGCCTGCCTACCCAGTTCAATATCAATAATATAACAGCGCGTAAAAGTATTTTGAGCATGATATCAACCTCGTTTGAAACGAGGACAGACAGTATAGAAGGATTAAATTTTTCTACCCCGGGAAAGGCAAGTTGGATGGACGCGTAGAAAAGGGAGAAAAGAGTAAAGATAGTCGTTGTGAACTTAAAGTAGGAGAGTTTGTTTCGTGGGTAGTTGGGCGTGTGAGGAAGGAAAGAGGATAGGAACTCAGTAAAACGAAGGAGTAAGTAAACTAAACAAATACGAATTGGAGTTTCGATTGATGGGATTATTTCTGTTGATTTGGACGAAGTGGAAGGTAATGGCCCGTGAGGAAATAAAAGAAGATCGGAATGGCGGTGGGATTGTTTGATGTTTAATGAGGTTAAGTTTGTGGTTGAGTAGACTAGGTAGATTGCCGTGAGGGTTGGATAGAGGGTTGTTATGAGGGTGCTGTGAATTTTGATCAAGTGGGAGTGGTGAGGGTAGAAGATGTTGATGAGTGGGGTTGTGAGGCGGGTGAGGAAGACGTAGAGGTACCACGTGCAGAGGGCTTGGGTGGTGTATAAATTCTCTAGAAGGGGGAGAATCATTTGGGTTGTGACTTTTTATTTCGATGTTTTGGAAATTGCCCGATGAGCGTTTTTGATGATGATGTTGTCGTCGAATTTCGGAGGTTGATTTTCAGCTCGTCGCCCTTGACCGTTTTGAGATATCCGAAGATCCCCGTCGCTGTTAATTTCCTTTTCACATGTGGTTTGAGTTCAGGCATTGAGTACATGATGATTCTTGATCCCAAACTTCAGTGGTAAATGATGAATCATTTCAGAAAAGGCTGTAACTCAGACTCGGTACATAGATGTGCACCTAACAATTATAGCAATAGGACTATTTCCTATCCTCGAAATCCATCTGTGAATGAAATGCAACATCCGAATCGTTCCTGCAGCCGCAGTTCAAAGGTGATGTTACCGCACCAATGGGATGAGCTTGTTGGTGCAGTCAAAACATATCTTCCGAAGGTCCATGCCTCGATTTGTTCCAATGAGGAATCCTGTCTTTTTTTTCCAGTAGAATGTATGCGATGGCTTTATGAGCTGAGTAAGTCCAAGTCTTGGCTGCAGGAATCATGGCATAACAGACACTGCACAAAATCGCTGCAGGTCCGGATATATACACGTACATATATCCCTTGGCCATCGACATGGCTGCAAGGGACCACAGAACCAACCTTGAACACAAGTCACAATCTCAACCGCCGGGTGCTGGAGGTTAAACAACATTGATATCATGAATCAACGGATGCATCTTTTGTCTTCTCTTTTGATGGGAGTTTATCTCCTGCTCCCTCTTCACACCGTCCTCGGACACGGACATGATCATCCCGTTCCGCTTGTCCCCCGCACGTGGGAGGGGAAATCATACGGCTGCAAATGCTACTTTGGCGATGACTGCTGGCCGGCCCCGAAAAAGTGGAAGGAGCTGAACGCAACCGTCGGGGGCAACCTCGTTGTTTTTGTGCCGCCTGAATCAGCCTGCCACAACTTCTTCAACGGCACACTTGGTACCATTCCTACCTACGATGCCGCGAAATGCGCAAACGTAACCGCCAACTACCCGCGGGAGCAGTGGGTAAATGAGCAAGACGCCACACTCCTGTGGAAGTACTTCACCAATTCCTCATGCGTGCCGACCACCGATCCCTCCTCCCCATGTACGCCTGGATACTATGGCACCTATGTGATACGGACGAGCAAGAAAGAGCATATCAAAGCTGGTGTTGATTTCGCCCGAAAGAACAATCTACGGTTGATCATTCGCAATACAGGCCACGACTTTATAGGTCGTAGCACAGGTTGGGGTGCACTGGTTATCAACACTCATCGCTTCCAGGACGTCAAGTTCATCAAGAAGTGGAAGGGCGGACCGAAGGGTTACACTGGCAGCGCAGTCACTGTCGGTGCAGGTGCCCAAGGACGAGCGTTACTGCGCCAGGCTGTGGCGCAAAATCCTCCGGTAACCGTCATAACTGGGGAATGTCCAACCGTCGGAATTGCAGGTGGTTTTGTCCAGGGAGGCGGTCACGGTCCCCTCACAACCATATTTGGGCTTGCAGCCGATCATGCCTTGTCGTTTGATGTCATCACGGCCAACGGGAAATTGGTCACAGCTGACGAGAAAACGAATTCTGACCTCTTCTGGGCGCTCAAAGGTGGTGGTCCTGGGACTTACGGCGTGGTCTTGTCAGCATCCTTCAAGACCTTTGCAGAGCGTCCTTCGGCGGGAGCTACAATGTATATCAACTCGACTTTGACCACCAACATAACGCTGTTTTGGGAGGGCGTCCGGATTTTTCACAGCCATGCAAATTATTTTGTTGATCGCGGCCTGTATGTGTACTTCACCGTTGCCCCTGGCAGCTTGCGGGTGCGCCCTTTTGTGGCTTTCAACCAGACATCAGTGCAACTTGAAGAAATACTGGAACCTCTCAAGGCTGATTTGACCGCAGCTGGTATTCCATTCTACAGCGGCCCGACCCTTCAGTATGCGAGTTTTTTCGACTTGTATTTAGATCTTTTCGAGGACGAGTCAGGGGGTCCGCCGATGCTCACGAGTGGGTGGATGTTTGGCCGAGAGGATATTGACAACAACAACGATGGCATTATTGAAGCCATGAAAACGGCTATTAGCCCGCGTGAAGATCTCATAGACAAAGGATACATGGTTGGCCACCTGTTTGGTGCCGGCCACAATCCGCAGCCGGCAGGTATCAGCGCGACAAATCCAAGATTCCGTACCGCATCTGACCTGCTCCTCTACCTCGTACCACTACCAACAGATGCAACTCTGGTGCAGAAAGCGGATTTGCAAAATGTACTGGCCAACACGATAGATCGCGCCATGAGGGATGCTGCTCCGAATGGGCTTGCGTATATCAACGAGGCTGATCCGTTTCAGGATAATTGGCAAGATCACTTTTGGGGTCCGACTGTGTATCCGAAATTAAGACAGATAAAGAAGACTTGGGATCCGGAGGGTGTTTTTTACGCCATCTCGATGCCGGGGACAGAAGAGTGGGAAGTAATTGAGCATGGGACTAGGCTTTGTAAAAAATTTTAAAAACTACTAAGTATCAAGTACTGTTACGCCCCAAGCGTAATACTTCCGTGCAGGGACCTCTGGGTGGTTCCCGAGGTGCTGAGACACCTTATCCAAGAGAAGACCCGCAAGTCCCCGTACAACCAATCAGGAAGTGCTCAGTCTGATCACAAAAGTTGCTCAGTCTGCTCAGCAGCCAAGACCACTAAGCACACTGAGCAAGGTACAAAGATACTTCAGAAATGTATGGTAGATAACTTACTATAAGTAGGGGGAGTGCGCAGCACTCCCCACCCCGAGGAACCTGGTCCCCCACGCAAGCAATATTAAGTTCATTTGTCTACAATCTACTCTCAGTAGCTCTTTGTTAGAACAACCTGTTGTTGGCAGTGAACTCCTTGTCTGAGACGCTTGCCACAACCTTCGATTATCCTGTCAAGCTACCCTTTGGCATACTGCCTTGCAGTCTGTACCCGAACTCGGTGCAGGTTGTAACAAGTACATGGTGTTGTATAACCAATCGTGTCCCTGTACGCACCCAGTCACTTATAATAGATCCATAACGTGAAGACCGATAACCACCCGAAGACCCACTAGTAGGTTAGTAATAGCTTCGGTTGGGCCGGCGATGATTGATTATAATAGTCTTTGAACGTATATCCGTCAGACTTGGAGTCGCGATACTGAGAGGAGATACTTCTACACGTTCCAGGATAATTTTGCTCTGACGAGTAACCTATACTGCTGCGTAACTGGCTCGTGGATCTTCGGCTGGATTGAGACTGGCAGATTACTATATCGCACCCGTGCGGCTTTGGCCTCGTGGAGCCCACGCTGTTAGGAGCTGGCAAGGCCTTCTTGGTGTCTTTGGACTCATTATCAACCGGGTCAAGATCACAACTGTCGTCGGCTACATCGACTAGACTACCGACCCCGGTGTCGAGGGAGGAAATCGATGCAGCTGCGATGTGATCGACGGAGAAAAGTGATGGAGCTGCGGTGTGGTTTGATGATTGGCCGGTTACCATGGATGAGGTTTCGCCGTTATGAGACCTGATATGTGACCCGGAAGTGCTGATTGCGTCAGTATCTACGCCTCGTGTGATCCGACGGAATGCGGTGCTATCCGGACGAGGCATGTTTCGATCGATATTTTTCTGCTCCGTAGCATTCTACTCTGCATCTTCAGGCTCTGTGTCGTTTAAATGTGACATCAGTTTTGAATAATGTGATTGGATGTCTTTTGTCTCGGCTCTATGCTCCGTGTTTGTTCTGCTGGGGATCTCCTGGGGATCTGCTCCTTGGTTTCTGCTTCTGAGAGAGCCTCAGTCAGGACGTGGGAGGTACTCTGCAGGACGTCTCGAAGATGTTGAATTGTCGCTCTCTTTTTTCTTTTCCCTCTATGATCCCCAGCAAATTCCGTCATGCTGCCAGGCTTTAATCGCAAGTAGGAAGGGAAGTGTCGAGTTAGATCGCCTGTAATGCCAGCCATGTTTTTGACGGCAACTGTCACACGGCATCCCATGACTGAATCGCTCACAGTGTGCCAGGATAATAAACAGGATAACAAGCAGGCCAAGAAGCCTCAGGAGCCTGTTAA
>MU865470.1:0-50009 GCA_033297215.1 Podospora fimiseda | reverse complement strand
TCGCTCACGCGTGTAAATAATTGTAGAGGGACCGCATATCCCATAGGGATGGAGGCACCGCCTCCAGCGGTGTAAGATCAATAATAATAATAAATATAACGATAGAAGCGCATTCATTTTATCAATAGCCATTTAAAACACATTCATAAATAATTGTTTGATTCTTTTCTCGCATCCTAGCGAGCCATTATTCACATCTCGATAAAATAACACACCCTTTATGATCAATACGATCCAGGTTTATGCTTATCCAACACTCCATTTAGTCATGTCTCAACACCATAATGCAGCAAAAAGGAGATATCATCCGGGTATCAACCTTGCCATACAGCTTCACACCAAGTTTAAAAATGAGGAGCATTGAGAAACAATCCCATCAAAACACCACCAATGGTCCCGGCAATGGGAATGGTGGCAATCCAAGAAAGCATCAGCAAACCAACTCGCTGGAAGTTGACAGCCTTGATTGTCCCATTGCACAATCCAACTCCCACCGTGGCACCAGTGATGCACATGGAGGTTGAAACAGGAAGAGAGTATTGACTGAAGACAAGAACAGTGATTGCGGCACCCATTTCCATTGAGCAACCTCTGCTGGGAGAGTGATAGGTAATCTTATTACCCATGACTATGATATTATCAGCTTGACTCTTCGTCACGGAGAAAGAAGAAACATACCCTTCATGATGTTATATCCATAAGTCAACAGACCAAGTGAAATGGTTGCAGATAAAACTGCAAGCTGCCAAATAGGAACGGGGGCTTTCGATTCCGCAGCATTGCCAGTCTTCCATGCCGAATAAATGACAGCCCAAGGACCAACAGAGTTGCCGATATCATTGGCACCGTGTGCAAAAGAAGCAGTGCAAGCAGTGAGAATCTGGACAAAACTGTATGTGTGCTCAACCTCATTGGGATACTTGTGAGCGTGTGCATAAACTCGAGCCATGCGCTCACCCTCAGGAGTGCCGGCAATACCAGACTGAGCAGCGTGAATATCGTAATGAAGACCATAGAGAGCACCGCACACAATCATGGCGGGAAGACGAACGAAAAAAGCCTTGATGTTGTGCAACTCGTAGATGCGACCAGCACCCATTGGATGGTCCCGGAGAGTTCTCATGGCCCATCCGATAGGACCTCGCTTCTTGAGAAGTTTCTCACGAAGCTTGCGCTCCCCATCAGCTTGAATCTCCTTGTATGTGGGGACTGGACGGATATCGGGCTCGTCGACAAGCTTCTTTTCAGTTGGGTGATCGCTCTCGGTTGGGGTAGGGGAGTTGTTGGCAGGGATATGTTCATCGTCATCTTGAACAACGGCGTAGTTGGGAACATTTGCTCGATCGGATTCGGCAACGACGGGTCGTTTGAAGAGGAGGGGACCATAGAGAAACATCCACCACTTGACGCCATGATCCTTCTTGATGACCTTGGCGTGGACGAATGGAACAAAAAAGATTGCGGCAAGAATGGCAACACCGACACCAGTGCCCATTGTGACCGAGGCGACATACCATGCGGGTTTCTTGTTGAGCTTAAGGTTGGGGGAACCCTTGTAGACAATGGAGAGGGTGCAAACGGTGCCGGCGATGAGGAACCACACTGGAGCTGTCCAAACAGCCCATGGGACAGGATTCTTGCGCATGTGCACCACCAGCTTGATGAGCATGAAGATGATGGCACCGAAGGCAGCTGAGATGGCCGGAGCCATGACGAGACCGGAGAAGATGGCACCCAATCCTTTGCCGTCATGCCATCCCCATTGTACCTTGCTGGCGCCGGCGGTAGCAACACCAACACCGGCAACGGCCGAGACGAGGGAGTATGTCGAAGAAACGTGAGCAGAGTGACGGGTACACCACATGACCCATGATGATGCGGCTGCGAGGGCGCAAGTGAATGCAAGCATTTGGACTCCAGCATTGTTTTGGAAAGCCGAGAGGGGAATAATGCTGTTCTTGATGGTATCTGCGGTACGAGCACCAACAGTGATGGCACCGAGCATTTCGAAGATAGTGCCAAAGATCATGGCTTGTCGGTAGGAGATGGATCGAGACGACACGCTGGTCGCCCATGCGTTGGCAACATCGTTTGCACCATTATTGTAGGCATCGAGCAAGGCAAAGAAAGTGCCAATGGCAAAGACGTAGGTGTACTGGTCAAGCATCTTGCCGGCGGGTCTGGAATGAACCACAAGAATCGGGATGATGGCTTAGGGGTGAACAGGTGTCACAGAGAATGCATGGTGATGGGCATGTTGCCTTTTTGTGTTCTTTTGCTTGTCTGACTTTGACCCGCGATGTCCCATCCCACGCAGTCGCCTCCCATATCTGATTTCGATACCGAAGAATAATCGACCATTGACGCCTCCGTTTAATTCTCAAACCTATTGTGATGCAACCCAAGGCACGTTTCTGCATGTCTTCCATGATTGTTCTATGCAAGTCATCCAGCCAATAAGATATCCCGTTTCTTCCCACGTGTAATCAGGGGCTTATCCCACTGGTCAAGTTCCGCTAATTCACAGTTGCGGCAACGTGGTGCGACACAGCAGAGGAAAAGACCGAAAGGCAAAGAGCATTTGCAAGGTTACAACCAATAAATCATCGGCAACTGTTTTGGAATGTTCAGCTCGGTCAGTGGGTGGTGATGCTTGTCTCGAAGGCGTTGTCGTTCGTTGCTTTGAAGGTCTTGGACGCATGCCCAGGCCCGGCTCTCCCATTGGCGGAATCTTAGCACTCTGACCAAGAAGTCTTGTTGGAACCAAGCCTCTTCTTGGCATCTCTTGTCTGAGCTTAGCATGCTGGGCATTATGAGAAAAGAAATGCTTCACGTGGGCAAACATGGGGTTGAGAATTGATTTTCTTGGAAAATCCTACATCATCAAATGATCAATATGATTTTCCCCCACGGAGATATCTCCTTCAATGCATGATCCCCTGGTTTTGATGACGCTAGTAAGAACAATGGGAACCCGGACCGCTGTCACTTCTTTGTGGTTTTACGGTACTCAATTAGATGTCGAGTTCTTTATTAATTCCCCACACGATATTCGTGGGTAATATATTTCTGTTCAGCTTCTGCGTTTCGGATGTTGAAAACTTGTTGGTATTGGTATTGATAGGCAATGTCTTAGTTCACGGCATCTGCAGAAACCCGCAGCTGGGCCGCTCCGTTATCCAAAAAGCGGCAAAGCACATCTTCAAAAACCCTTCTAATGAGAACCAAGTCTTGCAGACAACAGACTTTAATCTTTGCTAAAAAAAAAAAAAAAAAAAAAAAAAAAAGACCTCATCAAATCACGGTCTTCTATCCTTTCCTCATGTTCTCTCTCTTCCACATCCTGTCAGATCACAATTTTCTGAGTCCTGCCCGCTTCGGTGTTGAGTCACCGGGAAAAGTAAATGCTGATTCATTTGTGCTCGCCCAATCATAATGATTTATGCGCCCTTACTGTGCTTCACCACCTTTCCTTGCTTGGCATTTATTCGGCCGGCGTTTGTTGATGTTAACTGTTCCAGGAACAAAATCAAGGCGCAGGTGTACATTGAAGATTGAGGCACATTTAGTTTGACAGCACTGCTAAACTTCAAAAAGAAGTCCATGGAACGACAAGATAAAATAATTTTCCTCTTGTCTTTACAACCTCTACAAGCAAGACGACAACATGACCACAATGATCTTGAGAACGTTGGCAATCTACTTTTTCACTACATTTTTCTTTGTCAAATGTCGTGCCATCCCCCCACCTCCAGCTACACAACTTTCCAGCCACCTCGTTACACAGCTTCCGAACCCTGCATGGCTGGAGAACATTGCAATTCGCCCAAACGGTGAGCTTCTCCTCACTGTCCTGAAACCACAACCCATCCTCTACAAAGTCATAAAACCATGGGATGCATCACCCAGAGTTGAGATTATATACGACTTCTCATCCAACACAACTGTTGCTTTGATTGGCATCACAGAAACTATTCATGATGTTTTTGTCCTTGTCAGCGCTGCCAGTCTGGCTGGCCCATTCACCGCCTGGACTGCCGACTTTAAAGGAAAATCCAGCCCCCAAGTCACAAAGCTCACTCATTTGAACGGCGCCAAGCTCCCAAACGGCGTGACGAGTCTGCCTGGCTGCCCAAACCGCGTGCTGATTGCCGATTCATTTGCCGGTCTGGTTTGGAGTCTTGATACAATCACACAAAAATTTGAGATTGCAGTCCAAGTCCCTGAAATGTCGCCTCCTCCCAATTCAACAGCCCAAGGTGCAGTTGGGATCAACGGAATCAAGATGTACAAGGGGTATCTTTACTGGACAAACAGCATGTTGGCAACTGTCTACCGGATCAAGATTAAACCGGATGGAACAGCTGAACGCAGTTCTAAGGCTGAAATTGTTGCTCATTTTCCAGTCAGCTTTCTGGATGACTTTGTGATTAATGATCATGGAATTTTGTTTGCTATGGCATCTTATGAGAACCAGATCTGGGCCACATCGTCTCAGCCTGGAGGATCTGTCACTCTGGTTATTGGACAAAAAGATCAGCCAACTGTGTCAGGGATTACTTCAGGGGAATTTGGGAGAACAAGACAGGATGGGAAATCTCTATATGCGGTGACTTCCGGAGCTGGGACTGATGGGAAAATTACGGACGGGCTTGGAGGGAAGGTAGTTGCAGTGGATACAAAGCATTTCAATCTGTAGTTTTAGAAGTTCTAAATCTTAGATATAATACAATTCTCTAAGACAGTATGACAGAGTTTAACAATTTCTTTTTCAACTACCATCTCGCTTTATCTCCTACACGCACTTCAAGTGTCTTTATCTCGGGTAAAAATTTATTAAGAATGAAACGGTGGATTCGTCTTTAAATAGCTCAAATATTTGTTCAAAGAAAAACGAGCCACTTATCCGTATTCCCGATAATAACTCCATAAGCTGACATGTACTCAACGGAAGCCGGGTTTTTCAGTATTTAAGAGCTAAAGTCTATGCTTTTCATGAGTTCTTAGAACCTTTGAGACATAATTGCATGGGGTAAATTTTACTGCGGAACTTTGAACATGTGTTAAAATCAGGATATATATGTGAATGATCACGGTATCTACCTTTTTGGTAATGTTGAGCAGGCCAGTCAGGGTTAGGGTTCATGCCGACATGCTACTCCCGAGCACGAGCCGTATGGCGGCTCGCGCTCAGGAGCAGGAGCATATATAGCCTGAGCATGGCCCGAAGGGCCTCGCTCAAGAAAGACAATCAGATCCTTCTTTTCTTACTCTCGCTCGTCCCTGAACATGCTCCTTGGCACTCCCCCATGCTCCACAGGTAATCTTTGACTTTTATTACTAAATATCCTGTCCCCACTTATCTGAATTAATTTCTTCAGAAAAAAACATTCTTGAAGGACACTCAACACGGTAAAATATATTCTCAAGCAAAGTAAACCAACCAGACTTCATATCTCTCCCGTTCACTATCCATGGATACCATCAGCCATAATCCCTCCACGGTCAAACATCTCTTGACATTCTCTTAGCACGCTCCTCGTCAAGCTCAAACACCTGGTTGCTCAATGCTTCATTAATGGGGTGTCCATGTACCTCATACCGTTCAGTTTTTTTGGGTGTCTTTAGAACGAACGGCGAGGGTGATTTTAAATCAGGTTATGTTCCCGATGAAGTATCTTTCTGTCGGAATCTTTCGACGCAACGCCAGATGATATATGCTCCTCCCACGAAAAAAGCATGACCTATAATAACGCCAATTGCGGCTCCTGCTGTTTGGGCGGGTGTAATAGACTTGCTGCTGGAAACGGGGCTATCACTCGAAGCTGGAGTGGGTGCTACTGCGTCGATTGCTGTTGTTGTCGCTGCAGGTAATGTTATTGAGATGGTGGTAGAGGGGCTTTTAAGTGATGATAGCGTTAGCGGTTCTGTTGGTTGCTTTGCTCGTATAAAAAAGTAGCGGGAGGTAAATGTCTTATCGGACTCGCCGGGCAGAGGCAGTACATTGGCGATTTGAAAGTAAAATGGGCGATCAGGAAATCTTGCTGCATCAATATAGTCATGATTAACCCTCCAAAGTGAGAAATACGGGTTGAGTTGCCTGCAATCCCATCAATTAGTCTTATTCAACCTACAGCGTACCGACCATAAAGTAAATATCTTGGTCGGATAGACTAACTGAAGACTTTAGCCCTGAGCCCTCCATTAGAGCCACCAATGTTATTACTATCCAGCCACAGTTCTAAACTGCAATAGGTGAAAGACATAAGCCATTCTAATTGGAGTTCATCGCCGAGGAAATAAGTTAGTTTATGTAAGTAGTCTTTATTTGGGCCGAGAGGTGGAGGAATTATGAACACGTCCGAAAGCGCCCATATTGGGAGAATATATATAGAGAAGGTAATGAAGATAGATTTCATGATAAGCCGGAGATTTGAAGGTTGTTAGGACTTTATGTAAGTTGCTGATAATATATCCAAGTATGAAAAGAATATTATGGGATTTGAGTCCATTTAACCATGAAACAATCTCAACGATGCCATGATATTTGTCCAATATTGTCCCCAGATATATACACAGGAGCACGTCCATATAATAAATGGCGCATTTCATTGCTTGTCTGAAACAAGAGTGGCTTTTTTTTCTTTTTCTTATCTTTACATCATTGCCAATAACTGTGTTTATACTCTCTCAGCCTTAACTCGCTATCTCCGCGGGTTTGACGGCTTTTGTTTGCCACGCCCATTGCGCTGTCTTCTAATTGGAAGCTTGAATTAATATCGGAAAATATTAGCGGGTAGACATGTAGTTGTTCGGGTAAGAGTTATAAATAAACGATGATGATTGGAATTGTGAATTTTAATAGGCCTGCACGCATATCATCGAGAACAGGTTGTCATCATAAAGCTTAAGACGGCTCAAGGCATAGTTAATGGCAACCATGTTCCATCAAAGTCCATCAGGCAAGGAAGAATGTTTGAGTTTAAGGCCTTTGAAAAAGAAATTCATAATACGTGCCTAGTGTTCTTTACATCCTAGACAGGCATGGTTTTACCATTGAGAGTTCATGATGAGGGAGAAATGAAGAATATTTGGGCTAGATATCTGCTTTACCCTGTACTATTTTAAATGTAGCGAAGTACCCTTTTCCTATGCAGCCGTGCCCCTTCATTGCAGTCTCAGTGTCAAAGATAACAGATGTTGAAACACACAATTATGTTGACTTGTAACTCCCAACAGCATCAACATAACCAGCTTTCTTAGCCAGATCTACGGTGCTCGCCTATTATGACGCCTTAGAGAGAAAGAAATGGTGGTGTATTAGAGGGCATTGTAAGCGCAGGATTTATAGTGAATGTGGGTTTAAATGATGCTGGCCAGAACTTGAAGACCAATGCTTTGGCGACTTTTTCGAAAGGGCTTTTAAATTGGAAGTTATATAACCCACGGCCGAAGAAATAACAAACAGCTATGCTGTTGCTCGTAAACAGCCATTAAAATATTAGAAGCTGGTTAAAAGAAACAACATACGAATTTAACCAACTAACTGCATTCTCGACAACTTCCACCACAATCCCAAGCATCGGTTATTACTTCTCTTTCATTAGACCAAGTTTCCTCAAGCCTGACTTAAACGGTCCAGAAAGCTTAACCTTAACATTTTCTTTAAACAAAATCTTTGATTGCAAGTAAAATTCATTTACCTATAGTAACGTGATCTGTTGCTAACAGTTCTCGACTTCAGCGGCACCCTTCCTCCAAAAATACCCTTCGAGACCCTCATCCCCACATGACATCCTGCTCCCTCTCGTGAGCTAAAGGGGAAAACGTTTCTTAAAATACTCTGAAAATTGATTAAATTTGAAGGATTTGACCCAAAAGCGGATTGGGTCAAATTCGTCCGTCCGATCCTGGACAACTTCCCATTCACTCATTGGGATTCCCGTCTCGCAACGCTACACGACCTGGTTAAGTCACCGCCACCCACCAACTCGCTCCTTTCCTGGGTTGAGAGGCATACTTCCGACAGGAATGTGATGACAGTTGCAACTTTGGCTCTCTTTTTGGCTGTTATCTTTGGTATTGTATCAACTCTGCTGGGGTGTGCTCAGCTAATTGTGGCATGGCTTTCATGGAGACATCCAGTGTCTGTTTTGTCAACTGGGTAGATGGGTGCCTTAAATTTCCTTGAGTCAAATTTATGTAGCAGATGTTCCAAATTTCATCTCGGATTGATTTCGAATAAAGACTGATTGTGCCACCTTTTTGCCGTCCTGATAAGTAGAGTAGCATCACAGAACACGAGGGAAAAAATGAGATGTCACACAGAATTAAGAAATATCAATACACATACACCAATGTGTGTGCCAGTGCCAGTAGCCTCTCTTCGTACCCGCTAAACTTGCCCCCAAAAAATTTGAAGCCATCACCTGTTTTGTTGGTGAATGTGGAAATGCCAAAGAAGACCAATCCTCATTTGGACTGCTTGTGGAATACGAGATTTTGAACTCTTGGCCATCCCCAACCTGGGTGACAACACGCAAGAACACACATCAGGTGCAACATCAAAAGGAACCAACAAAATTTAACTTGTTTTGATTGGCTACACCCGTTTTTGTGTCTCGCGCCAAGTGATCTGGCCCTTTGGTATAAAAGCACGATGATGGATGTGGATATGTCGTGCATTCCCCCATCCCACCATCCTGTCAGGTTGTCAATCTGCAAAGACGAAACTTTCAATCTGCACAATGAAGTCATTCGCTAATTTTCCTGTCGCCGCCTCGCTGGCAGCCGTGTAAGTTGAATGATACCTCTTCTGATTCAGAGTCTCGAGGTTAACAAATTCTTTTTAGTGTGGCAGCATTGTCTCCCGACATCACAACGGTCTCAATCCCCTTGCCTAGTGGCTTTGAACCGACTCAACCACCCCAAACAGGCTGCCCAACCGTTACAAAGACTCGTGAACTCTGCGCCACATGTCCCGTTCCCGCTTGTGCTGTTCTTTCTACCGTCACTCAGTCTTGCGGATGCCCAAGTGTTATTCCTACCGTCTATCTGGACTTCCCATGCTCAGATGGCTGCAAGAACATCTGGTGTGAGACGTACTTTGCCACAGCCTCTGGTCCTGCTTGCTCCACGACTACTGATTTGCCTCAACCCACCATTACTTTTACAAACTCAACAATTACTCTCAGCAAAACAAATACCACGCCACCTCCAGATACTACATCTTGTGAGGAAGACGAGCCAGAGGAAACATCTACCGCGCCGCCTCCAGACACTACATCCTGTGGAGAGGAGGACGAACCGGAGACCAAAACTACCACCAAGATTCATACAGTAACAAGATCTGCCTCAATCACCACGACTTCACTCTTTTCAAACGGAACTGCCAGCAGGACCACAACTGCTCCCACTTCAAGCAGAACCTTTGTGATCTCCAACAACGCTGGACGAATGAGGGTCTTTGGAGGCTGGGGACTTTGGTGGTAATCAATGGTTGAGAGTATTTAACACTTGTGTTAGAACACGGGTAGAAGCTATGGGGAAGGGAGTTTTGGAGTTTATTGATAGGAGCACGAAGTAATGAGTAATGGCCCAGTAGGGTTAACATGGAAATAATAATAATGAAAACAGGTCATGTAGGTTTCTCTATCTAGCTTTAAAGTGACTCTTCTTCATGTGCCGAAATAGTTCTTGCTATTATATCACTTCCCGACCCAGATATCAACTTCATTAACAACCCTTTTCCCTTTCCCTTGTATGCTGATGTATCTGGTTGAATCCACTTGATGAAAAGGTTTTTAAGGCCCTTCCATTCCATGGTTCCTTTTCTGTTAGTTGGTGGTCTTGTTCAATTCCTTGCATGATACCTCTAAACGACGCTGCTAGCTCCAAAGGTAACATCCACCGGCACACACTTGACCTCCCGACTGCTGTAAATTTGTCCAGGGGTCCAGCTTGGATTGGTAGTGGTGGTATCTGTGCACGAAAGCGTCAAGTTCGTCGAACCAGACACAGTGAAGGTCCTGCCATCAAGTCAGTCATCTATGCCTCCATTCTACCGTGGAAGAAAAACTTACTTATCCTGAGGCTTCCCCTTGCAAACTACACTCTCGCTGATATCCAACTGTCCAGACGGTCTGCTGAACTTGAAATTGACAGCAGCACCAGCAGCGACGCCTTCTCCAATGAGCTGGCAATTATACTCTTGCGTGCCGTAAAAGAAATCCGAGAGCTGGCTGCTTGCTGCAGCACATGACGCCGTGTAAGGGACAATAGAGTTGGAGATGTTGAAGTTGACGTATCCCCATGAGTTCTGGTGAGCAGGGGTGGTGAAGATGTAAGACGCGTGATAGTCAAAGCCGTGGACAGTCCATTTCAGATTGGACAGAGACTTTTCACACTTTTTGACGGGGTCTGGTGCTGGACAGGATTTTCCGTTGTTGTTGTGGGTGCCAACTGGATTGGCAAGGGCCAATGAAAAGAGAGATAAAAGGATTGTAGACTTCATCTTGAGATACTAATTTGGTTTTCTATTGGTGACAATTTTGTAAGTCAAAAAAACCAAGACATCCATCCGAGGAAAAAAAAAGTCTTGGCCTCTTTATATACGTGAAGAAGCTGCAGGCATGAATGAGTGGAGCAGCTGAAAAAGAATTCATTTCCGAAAAAGCCACAACAAGTGACCCCGAATCACAATACCATCTTGTTATCGTGGGCTGAACCGTTCCGTTTGCCGGACAATGCCAAGACATCAACATCTCGTATTTCACAACAGATTCACACCACGTCTTTGCCTCATTTGTACTAGCTTTGCCAGCGGAGCTCGCGGATGCGGGGAAGCTTGTTTTTTCAAGGCCAATAAGATGGAAGGACGTCAAGAACTTTTCAGTTGTGGACCAAATTTTCTCGAAAACACGGAACAAAAGTTGAACACGAGAATCGATAATTGCAAAAATAGCCTCATCCATTGAAAAGAGAAAACTCGCTAAATAACCATCTTCACTTCTACCGCAAGATCGTCCACAACTTCCTACTCGTCATAGAGAGAGGTATCCCCCTCATGACGGTCCTTGCTTGCATGCGGACTAGTGACCTTGATTGCATTTTCCAACCGGGACAAGGTAAGTTCGTATCCCTTGTGATCACACCATGTTCGAGCCATCTTGACCGCCGTCTTGATCTCTCTTCCGTTGAGCTGCCAGGCTGCAAGCTCTTTGATGTCTTCTTCTGGCAATTCTTCTTCAACCTTTTGCTCCTCTTCCCCCTGATCTGCATTTGCCAACCCCTTTCCTTTGCCTTTGCCAGTGATAACACGGCTCAAGAACTTTTGCCAAATTGTCATCCTGGCTTCGACTGTCAACGGCTTGAAGAGTAGATGCAAGCTCACACGACTGCGGAAGGCCGAGTCAATGGTGCTGTACAAGTTTGTCGTCAAAAAGATGATGCCGCGGAAGTACTCCAGCTCTCGAAGGAAGATGGAGACGAGTTCGTTGCGAGCAATATCTTGTGGGTGGCGCTCTGCCATAAAGACATCTGCTTCGTCCAACAGGATGACCGCATCCCATTCGGTCGCCATCTGGAACACTCTCTTGACGTTGGCACCGAGAATGGCGGCATTGGTTCCGAGATCTTCTGCTTGAAGGTAGAAGAGGGGACGTTTGGTTCTGTCCGCCACAGCCTCAGCTGTGAGAGTTTTTCCTGTGCCGGGAGGACCCGAGAGAAGGATCACCAATCCTTGACCTATTCCTCATGTTAATACATGGTTCGATCTTCACTGTCAGAGAACAAAACTCTTACCTTTACCAGCAATGACATCCTCCATGGCGCGAACCTTACTTTGACCGTGGCTCTCAACAAAAGACATGACCAAATCCTTCTGAGCCTCATCATAGACCAAATGGTCGTATGCAGCATCATTCCAAGTCATCGGCTGGATGTCCTCGACGTAAAAGGATACCCAGAGCTTGTTCTTAAGTGCATACCCTTCGATAAGAGGCATCAGATACATGAGGTGTGGCTCCTTCTCCTCCAGCGCCAACATGGCTTCCCTGTTCTTCTCTTGATCTTCCTTGCTAAGATGCTTGGTTGGTTCTGATTTTATGATCTCCAAATTGCCATCAGCATCGACAATCACACTCTTCTTCTTCTTTTGAGACTCGGATGGAGCAGGGGTAAGCCGCCGTCTCCTAGAGCGAGGGGCATCATCTTCTCGGGAGCCTTTAGTGAGGTGGTGTTTATTGTACCCCACGACATCGATCAAGACCCGCCCTTCGACGTTGTGACGCTCGCCTTTCTTTCCAACCGAGTGGATTGCAACACCAGAGTAGTTGATATACGTCAAGCCCTGGTAGTCAAGCATCTTCTTGCCTCTGGCGGTAAAGCGCTCCCTGACACCCTCGGCATCTTCATGATACTCGAGCGGATACGCAGAGAGGTCTGTAATTGGCTTGTTTCCCGAAAAACTGGGAATGCAAGTCTCGTAGGATTCCCAATAGAAGCGTTTGCCGTCGAAACTGACCACTTCGCCCTTGACAACCAAAACGATGCGGTTTTCAACCGTCCTGTACTCTGTTCCAGTGACCTTGGTCAACAACTCGCAGTTTGGACCCCAGGTGATCAGCGTCGTGTTTTTGGGGAAATACGTCCAAGCGAGTTTGAATGTTACGAGGTTGTTCTTCTTGAGTCCGCGCAGCTTGGCTCTTGTATCGGCAAAGATGTCATCCAAAAGCTTGATCAACAACAAAACAAAAGGACCAAGTGTCGGCCTCTCCTCGTTGTCGAGTGACTCATATTTGGCCACGATGTCATCGTAGGCAAAGAAGAGGGATTGGAACGGATGAGTGAAGGTTGCGCTCTCCTCCACATCGAGGTGGATGTCTTGCTTCTTGAGAATTTTGCCCAGGGCAGCAACCAGCAAAGAATTTTGAACCTCGATTTGATGATACCGAAGACTGTATCGTCCAGAAATGACCGGCTTCTCGCGGTCTTTGGTCTTGAAAACCTTGATAGCGACGCGAGATTGGGCTTTGGCGGCGCTTTTGCTTAGCTGTCGAGGCGGGTAGTCGATCCAATCGAAATGTTCTCCGTGACTATCCGGGCCTTCATAGAGAGTTTTGATGCTGACATTGTTGCCGACGTCCAACTTTTGAGATGGACCGCCGGAACTAGAAGTGTTGGTCTTGGATTTTTCATCGTTGTTTGATGCAAGGTCGGATTCAGAGGAAAAGTCAGCGAGGGTTTTCTCACCGTCGTTGCCGAGGTGAGTCAACTTGTATCGCCATTTGTAAACGGCTTCTGAGACCTCCTTGCGTGATGGAAGACCCATGGTTCCTTTGGGGTTTTTGTTGATGGAGGCACTTAGCAAACTGTTACGTCCACGCCGGATAAGTTTGGGTGGGTGATCTAATTCAGAAATAGATTGTGATGGGTCCGGGGGCATAAAAAGAGAGGGAGAGTAAGAAAATGAACCGGATAAAAAAATGATGAGGCAATATTTAAGTTGCTGTTTGCGCAAAGTTTGGCACTGTTGATGCCTACCAGAAATAAGCCTTGAGTCGGAATCCAGCTTCCCCCGCGCTTTTTCGTGGCTCAACTCCCGCCGGATCAGACCCGCTAGGACGACCAGCTAGGACTTGGAGGGCGTCGGGAGTTGCCTTGCATGTACAACCTCCCTGCTGGCGATTGTGATAGGTTCGTGACAGGCAGACATTCTGTCCCCCTGTAAGGCAGATTGCTGCAGTGTCCGGGTGGGCGTTCTTGGCTGGGACCGCTGTCTGGTTGCCTCTTTGTCGCCTTGGCAATGCCTTCTTTTCCCCTTTGGGACATTGTGACACCTGAGAATGGTCCGCGCACCACGATGTCCTCAACCACCGATCGGAAAGCAAGGCAATAATTTTCAAGACCTCCGGTTCTTCCTCATTTATCCTTGTTCCTCGACGTCAGAAACTCCAACACTCACAAAGTCCACAGATGGAAACTTTTCTTCCTCAAGCAACCATATGACAGCTAAACAAAGGGTTTGTGCACTTTCACAAGATAAAAATGGGGAACAAATAATTATCAAGATAAACTCACTCTTTCTGGGGTATCTAAATAAATAAAAAAGACAAAACTCCTACGCTGATAAGTATCAACCCATTTTGCACCCAACATTAATTATTAGTTAGCCTTGTTCAATGGCCTCTTAAAGAAAACATTTCTCTCCCAACCGTCAATCTCATCCACAACAGTCTCTTGAACCAACTCGTATCCTCCAATCTTGGGCAGGATGACGGCCCAGATGAGCCAGTAAACACCACCAGCAAAGATGATGCCGAAACCAACAACGCAGTGAATCCAGTAAGGAAGGTCATTGTAAACGTTCTGGCCCTCCTCGGGAGGCACGAATGGTGCAATAATGAGATAAATGTTGCTGAGGAAAAAGAATACGACAACGGGGAGGGTGGCGCTGATTGGAGGGTTCCAGTTCCATGCCTTGCGGTTGAGGTAGAGATAGATCAAACCGAGAGCAACAAAGGCGTTAATGATTGCCAAGGGGTAAGAGATCAAGTTGAGAATAAAGTTGTAAGCGTCACCAGGAGGAGGGGCGAGCATGACAATGACAGAGACGAGCCAGTGCTCAAAGAGACCGGCGGTGGGGGCGTTGAAGGGACGGTTGCTGGCCCAGAAACGAGACCAAGGAAGAATACCCTCACGACCGAGCTCCTGAACGAGACGACCCTGGGAGAAGATGACGGAGAGGACGTTGCCAAAGGCGGAGAGGGCGACAAAGACGGACAAGGCGCGCTCGGCGGTGCCACCAAAGACGTTCTTGAAGAGGGACGCAGCGACGAGGCGGCGGGCGGCAATGATCTCCTCTTTGGGAACGGCAGCAAAGTAGGCGATGTTGACAAACATGTAGAGGACGGAGATGACGCCAATGGCAAGGGGAGCAGCAATCTTGAGGGTGCGAACGGGGTTCTTGGTCTCGGATAAGGCGTAGTTGGCATTGCTGTAGCCAATATAACTCCAGATGACGTTGTAAAGAGCCGTGACGACGCCGTAGGCGGAACCAGTAGTTCCCTCAAAAGCGTTGGAGAAGTTGTGGGGCTTCTCGTCCTCGGGGAGCTTGAGGTGACCACCAAGGGCAACCCATCCAGCAACAACAATGATCAAAATGATGATGACCTTGACGGTGCCCAGGAAGTTCTGGAGACGAATACCCCACTTGACGGATGTGGCATGGATAAGGAATGCGGTGGTGATGCAGGCGAGACCGATCCCACGCTGGTTCCATCTGTCGACCTCAACCTGGGCAGCATGGAGGATGTATTCGCCAAAGACAACCGAGTTGCCAGATGCCCAGCCGAGCAGAACGACATAGCCGGTGTAGAGACCAGTGGTGAGAAACTTGGGCTTGCGGTAGACGTATTCGAGGTAGTTCTTCTCGCCGCCGTTCTTGGGGATGGCAGTACCGAACTCGAGATAGACAGCAGTACCAGCGAGGGCGATAAGCATACCAGCGACCCAGATGAAGAGGGAGAGACCGACACTGCCGGAGAGAGCAAGGATGGAACCTGGTGTTGCAAAGATGCCTGTGCCAATCACACGGTTGACAATGAGGAAGATGGCTGAAACAATGCCGATTTGACGTTTAGCCTCGCTGGCGCGCTGGAGTTGACCTGGACGTGTCCTATTAGAAGATGAGACGAATATCTTCGTAGCGGTGATTCTTACCAACTTGGCTGTCCTCCTCTGAAAGTGCATATTTGGGCTCGCCCTCAGTAGGAGCGGCCTCTTTGCTGGATGACCCGAGAAACTTGGACATTGTGTCAAGTGCCCAATGGGTTGAAGAGGATGGAGTTGAGGTTGTGATGAACAAGAAAGATAATATTCATCTCGTCTCAAGTGTGTGTGGTTTTATATATAAAACACAGACCCTAAAGATGGGATGGCAGTTTTGCCCATGTGGAAACCGATGGCGCCGTCTTTCGCAACCGCCTGCAGGATTTGTGTGCCAGGGTAAACCACGTCGTTACGATTCTCGACCTCGGTCCCTTGTACAAGAGAGGCAGGACATCAAAACTGTCAATGCCCAGAACATTGGGCCCATGACTTGACTGTGGATTAAAGATGCCAAGCTGATCCAATTTGCTGGGATTGGGGGCAAGTTTGTACGTCATTTTATTTCTTATTTGTAGACAGGCCCGATGTCGTGATTTGGCGTCATGCTGAAGTGTGAAAAATTTCCACTTTTTTCCTGTAAGCCTAGCCTGAGGTTCCCTGACAAAGTAAACAAAACCGGTCCGAACCATGCAACGGAAAAGTTCATTCCACGCCGGTGCCCAATGTCCATGTGGCATCGCCGGTCTCTGGACAAAGCTTATTTCCAGTGTTTCCACTTTGTCCAACACGTTTACATCCGTGAGCTGATGAACAGTCTAGCTTCAATGTCGAATGTGAGATATTTCATTGCGACATTCGGACTTGTACCACAATCGGCAGGTGAAAAAAAAAAAAAAATCTATCTAGCCGTCACCGCTTGCTACCGGTTTGATGCGGCAACGGAGGTTTTATTTCAGAGGCGCAAATATCAATATCAACAAAACTCCTGGATCGGCAATGTCCCGCAGGCAATTACCTGTCACCCACGTCAATGAACTCCAGTTCGCAGTTCATTTGACAATTATCCGCACTCTTCAATCTATTCTGGGGAAACCTTTGCAAGACCAAACCATTCTAGACCACGCTCGGCATCGTTGAACAGACCCGCTGCCAAGCTAGCACATCATCGCCAGTGGCTGTGAGATTCTGATGTGATCTTTTACCAAGCAAGTTAGCAATGTGGCAAAACAAGGTGTGGCGTGGGGGTGCTCTGAGGTTCCCGGCGATCCGTTCGATCCAACGTCAAAAGATGAATATATCTGACGCTTTTGAATCCGTTCTTCACATGTAAATGGTGGTCTGACAGAGCACGTGGGAGATCAGCAGGAAAACTTCTCCTTGAAGCACAAAAGGTGCGTGGGGGTCAGCTATGATACTACCTATATTCCATTGCCATGGCAAGCGAACCTGACGTTACATTTGGGTACATGTGTTAAAATCGACTCGGTGCATTCTGTAAATGCTTTTAGCAGTTGTCATCATACCACAAATCGATCCGGCCCTCCCGATGTGTCACCATGGACAGATATCCCGCTGTAATACTCAGCTGCGGCCAAACCCGTTGCCGCCATCGTATTACTTTGTCCCAAAAATGTGGTTACCTGTGCACATGTGCTGCCGAATGGACCATGTTGATGATCTCATATTTGGTTCTGTATATGCTTGTCCCCACTGCAAATATTAAACATATGTAAGGGCGGCTCGGCAAACGTTGCCTTAGTTGCATGTTTCTCGGATCGCATCTTGCATATGCGGATATTAGTCAACGGGCAGTTTGAACATGGCGTTAAACGTGGAGAATCGAGATGAAAAAAGCCCTTTAGAAGATCTTTTCAGTCTTCTCCCGCTTGTCTTGACCCGCATAGTTGGACGGGTAAGGTAACATCCGCGGAACTACGGAGGCTAGTTTAGACTGGGACGGTGTTCGACTTGGCTGTTCTAGAGATTCTAGCGAACGCATTTGATGTTGAAGCTCCATCTCGTAGCCTCTGGGCAGACTTGTCATTTTACATTACTCCAGCTGGACTCCACGGGCTAAAAAAACGTCATATCTTGTCTTTTAAAGGTCATCATCCCCATCGTTTTGCTTTGAAATGGGATTTCATCGACACCAGTCAAAGGAATCCTGTGTCCTTTTGTGAAATTGTCAAAATCATCACTATTGTCGCCTTCGAGACTTATATTTCTCATGTAGTGAAATCCAATACGCCCGACATATGCAAACAAGACATCCATAATCACGACACACCACAGCCACAACCGATTCAAAATCTCGTCGTCAACCCATCAAGCGGCTCTCTCAATGTGATGTTGATGGGAATTCAACTCTTTCCACCACTTGAGTTTCCATGGAAAGCATGCATCCTGACCCTGTAAATGGATGCAACGCAGGAATTTCTGAGAAACTGGATGCGTGACCGCCATTGACAACCTTCAGCATCACATGCGCTTTTATGACAGGAAAATAGGAGATGCTTACAAAATCCTTTGTTGTTCTTCTCAAAAGTGGCACGCCTCTCGAGATAGATATCTTGGAGGTTGTTGTCCGTGCTCCGATATCGGAGATGACGCCATCGAGCTTCTCTCAATAACACAAGCGTGATACTATCCAAAATTCTTTACTCTGCACAAGATTCAAATCCAAATGTCGGAAACCTCATTCCATTTCACCAGCAATAAACTCATTAAAGGAGGATATTGAAGTGAGTTGTTTGCGAGATCACCAATCAGGAAGTATGTTTATGTTTTGTCTTAGACCTGCCATGGTGACGGTGTCAGGCACTGTCAGCCCAATTATTGTTCATCTGCAATCATCTTTTCGCAAAGCCCGTGATTTTCTCCAAAACTCAACATGTTGATCCCCAGTCGAAAAGACATCATCCAGCAATTCCGTCCCAATTTGAAGAAATACGAGAGCATCTACAAACACCTCCACCAAAACCCAGAACTCTCCCTTCTCGAGTCCGCTACCGCAGCTTTGGCCAAAACCCACCTCAAAAACCTTGGCTTCGATGAAATCATCAACGATCTCGGACTGCATGGCTTTGTTGCCATATTCCGCAACGGCAATGGCCCAGTCATCCTGATTCGTGCCGACATGGACGCATTGCCCGTCAAAGAGCTGACCGGACTTCCGTATGCAAGCACAAAAACCCAGGTGGACCGATTCAGCAAAGAAAACCCGGTCATGCACGCCTGTGGACACGACGTCCATGTCACTTGTCTCATGGGAGCTGCCGAGCTTTTACATTCTGCTCGAGAGCATTGGTCCGGGACACTCATCTGTCTGTTTCAGCCAGCAGAAGAAGACGGCGCAGGTGCTCGCATGATGGTCAGCGACGGATTATTCGACAAGATCCCAAAGCCAGATTTCATCCTTGGACAACACGTCACCCGGAGCAAGGCAGGGACGGTGCAGATTAGAGCAGGGCCTGCATTTGCTGCCGACGACTGCTTCAATGTCAGGTTGTTTGGGAGGGGCGGTCACGGTTCATGCCCTCACAGATGCGTTGACCCAGTGTATGCAGCTTGCTCAATTGTCGTCCGTCTTCAAAGCATCGTGTCTCGGGAGGTGGACCCGACAGATTTCGCTGTCGTCACCTGTGTTTATTTACAGACTTCAAAAGCCATCAATATCATTCCGGATACCGTGGACATGAAGATAGATGTCAGAACTTATGACGAAGCAGTCAGGACACGGGTCATTGCTGCTGTCAAGCGCATCATTCGCGGCGAGAGTGATGCGTCTGGATTAGTCAAGGAGCCAGAAATCATTCAGACTGACGATATTCCGCCCGTTGTCAATGATGAAAAAGTGGTCAAGAGACTTGAAAAGAGTTTCACGGAACATTTTGGTGAAGCTGCTGTCTCCGAGATGGTACGCGATACGGGAAGTGATGACTTTTCTGTCTTTGGTCATGGACGTGACATCCCGTCGGCTTACTGGTATATCGGTGGCGTGGATCCTGCAGTCTGGGATGAGGCCGAGAAGAATGGAAAGATCGATGAGCTGCCTGATAACCACTCGGCGTTCTTCGCTCCGGTAATTCACCCGACGATCCAAACGGGGATTGATGCGCTGGCAGGCGCAGCTTTGAGTTTTTTTAGTCGGTCTACGCTGTAAGACACCACAAGTGGTTGATATTGTTTTAACGTTTACATTCAATTTCAACTTCCAACTTCTGGGTTGCCTACATGTAATTATCTGTTCTTACCTCCACATTTACTTCCTTTTTCCCTTTCCCTCGTATTCATGCTCTCTCCAATACTTGAACCACTTGTTCCCAGGGAAATGCTCATACAAAAACTCAATATCCTCCTCTGGGCTATTATCAAACCCACTTGCATCAATAATCTCCTGAGCCTTCTCTTTGCTCAGCCTGAAATCCCATTCTCCAGCCCAATTCTGTTTGGCCCACTCCTGTAACTTGGTGAAATTCTTGCAAGTGTGAGTTGTCGCCAATCTCGGAAAGATGCCCTGATTGACGGGGACATTGACGTGGAAGGGTATCGGTGATACATCAGCGTGGCACATTAATGTTTGGCGGATCGAGTCGATGCAGTGATCCCAGTGACGGAACATGTCCGTGTCGCGGTTTATAGTTCCGTTCTTGAATTTGGTTTCTTCGAGACCGCCGTAGACTTCTGGATAAAAGACTTTGCGGATGTCGTTGAGGCAGTGAAGCTCGTGCCAGACATCTAATTCGATCAAGTAGTCTTCGGTGCCCGGGATCGCGAGTGTGGGTGATACAAGTTTTTCAGCTTGTTGACGGCTGATCTTGGAGATGCCGACTGATATCTGGTTAGTCAATCTACTGGTTTGGCAAGTGTTTGAGGTACTTGCAGTTGTATAAGTCACTCCATAGCTGATCTGTTTTGCCATCCTCGGTGGGATATCCCATGTACTCTGTATAGTTGAACAAAGCAGCCCGGAAGTGATGTCTTTCGATATACTCCACGGCCTCATTTGCGGGTGCTAGAGAGGCATCTGATCAACGTCTGTGGAGAAAATAGGATAGGGGAAACATACACCATACTGCTAGCCCAGGGTCTGACTTGGATCTTGTTGCCCCAAGGAAAATGGACACAGCAAGAAGAAAGATGTTGGTGGCATATAATATTGCGACGTGTGTTGTTGAGGTTACCCAGCTTTTCTTTGAATTGCGTCGCTGAGGATGGTATAGCGATGGCAGGAACTGGTCGCCTTCCTGGTTTTCATCTGCTTCCACAATCGTGTAACTTTTACGGTCTTTTTCTTCCATGATGGTGTGTATGTGAGCGAACAAAACTGGACAACAGGTGAAGGAGTTGAGTTGACCAGCTAAAGACTCTAACTTGGGGCGAGAAAGGTTCCAATCTGCATAATGTCGCGAGAAGGATTGCCTACCTACCATTCCTGGAAAAGTCACACATGACTTGTGTTCCTTCGTTGCAAGAGATGTCACTGTCAGCACGTCTCTATGGGTGACATTGGAATGTCATTCTGTCAGCATGACCGCTGACAAACAACCGTCAGGAATGACTTCCGATACCGTTAGGTACTATAGGAAAAACATCATAGTCTGCATTCTAGAAAGTATACAAAGTGTGTCTCAAACCACTCTTATCCGGTGTCCAAAAGCAACAAGTTCACAACCATCAAACCAAAGAAACACATTATCGAAATCAAACACCATTCAACACCACCCTTGTCAAGATGAAGCTCCAAATCATTGCCACGCTCTTTGCAGTTCTTGCTGTCGCCAAGCCCGTCCGTAAGTATTTTCACATGGGGAATGCTGAGGGGCTTTAGCTAACATTTTCAGCGAATGCCAATCCTGAGGCGGCTGCTGACGTCTCGGACGATGCTCCCGTCACGGTTGATGAGATCTCCAATGCTCTTTACGCTTCCTGGTACAACAACGCCGATTAAGCATGTTCAATGCGTCAGTGGAGTTATTTATCTCTTGTGTCCTGGTGCTTGGTGAGATGGATTGGTGGTTTGGGTGGCTCTAGGTCTTGAGATACATGGAAGGAGAGAAACTGGATAAGTGGTGATATTGTTTGCAAACACAGGATAATCATGGAAACGCCACTGGTAGATGCAGAACTCTTTAGCAGCCGTCAAACCAACTCTACCGCTAGATTGTCACAGAATACATCACACTTTTCTTGATTTATTGTCTTTATTGTACATATATCAAATACATGTAGAGAGGATGTCTGTTCTAATCCCTTCAGCTCCAGCCAAATTCGGATCTGCTCCATGATCTATCAAAATCCTAACTGCTTCTTCATGTCCCTCCCCCGCAGCCTGGTGGAGCGCAGTCAGTCCACCAAAATCCATAACCAAAGGATCCCCTCCCCAAGACAGCAAAAGCTTGAGTGCCTCCGTGTGTCCGTTCTTCGCCGCATAATGCAACGCCGTACGTCCTGTATCATCTCTAGCATCAACATGAGCCCCGTTGCTCAGTAGAATCCCAATGACAGAGCTATATCCCTTCTCGGCGGCAAGATGAAGAGGCAAAACACTTGTGGTACTTCCCTGTCTCGTTACTTTTGATGTCGAATGAGACGTTGATGATTTGGTTACCGCGAGATCACAATCATGCACAGACTGGGTGTTGAGAAATAACATGTCCAGTTCGTCCATCTCCTGTTGGGTGTGGACCTGTTCATGGTCTGACGTTATATCGATCAAATCTGGGAGGTAATATTCCAGAGAAAGCGTTGAATCAGACGGTGAAATGACGGCAGAGATATCAGGCGTATTTGACGCTTCTGTAACGACCATCGTGGGAGAAGTCATGGTCGTTCCATCAACCATGTTGAGTCGGCATTGACTGCAGAGCCCATCATTCTGGATGTTCGTTTGGGTGCATGGGGTGCTACTATCATGACGAGTTTGTTTTGAGTTGCCAGCAGCCTTTCTTCTTCCTGATGAGATGTTCTTCGTTAGCAGTAATTCAGAGGTGAGCTATAGAAGACGAGCCTCACGGTGGTTCCTCTGAGCCAGTCTATTCTGCAGTCGACGGCGTTCTTTAAGGTCAGCCTCACTGGCTTTGGCAGTATCAGATGTTTTGGGACTGAGAAATGGATCATCCATGATAAACTAATGGTTCTTGGCTGCCAGCAGCTAAGAATGCAAAAGGACCAAGGCCAGTTTTAAATCGATTCCATGATTTACATCATTGATTGATGAGAACATCAAATGCTCTCTGGGGCAAATCTTCCTTAGCGCGTGTATGTGACCGAAGGATCAATCAGGTTGCACAATTTAAGACACCTCCGAGTCTCATGATAACAAATGAAATCAGAGTACTCTAAGATAATGGTGTTGGTAGTCTACGTTGCGGTGACCAATTAGAAGGGATCCTTTGTCTTACACTTCCGAACTCGGTCCCCACGTTGTTGGTAAGTAAGCATACCACCTTCTATGCTTGTTCACCAACCGAGCGGATGCCTGGAACATACGTAACATTCCACTTACATCCCCGCGCTATATCAAAATATGTTAAATCCGCTGTGCCTCAATTTTGCACCAACTCAAAGTCGGTTAAAGACGAACCCCTTGCGTTTCAGCTCTCATATCGTACATGAATGGTAGAAAACAACGTCCGGCATAAACGGATCTTCGGAGGACCCTTACCTAAGGATTAAATCCTACCCGAGATTTTAACCTCCTTCCATGTCGCGATAAGACGCATCTATACAATGCCCAGAGTTTGCAGACACCGATTGCTATAACGAGTTGGTAATCATTTGATGTGTATTTAAATTTGCTATATATTCTCAAGAATTCAGCTCGTGTAGAGATGTCACCGTTTCCCCCTCGCCTAACCTTTGTTTCAAGTGTATGGGATTTGCCCCAGCGGACTTGACAATGTCAAAGATTGCCTTGGAATTACGACAGTGATGAAGAGTATCCGAACCATCTACAATAGATACAAAGGTGTTGTTGCCGACCTTTTTTAATCTAAAGGGCTCAATGGTGTCATCCGCGGCGCAAACGATTGCCTAGGTATGATTGATCAGTCACAACGGAGATCCGAGTAACGGCTTGGTCCACATACCTGCGCAAGATAATCGAGACAGTGAATCATGTGCGGTTCATCAAGTTTGTCCATGACCTGCGGTTTCTCGTCATGATGCTCATGCCGGCCGTGATGTTGGTGATTTCCATGAGGTACACCTGTGATGTAACTTCGAAGCATTTCAACACAGTGAAGCTGGTGGTACATGGAGATACCATAAGGTGCAACCTCTCGTCCATCTGGCTCTCTCACTCGAAGAAATCCTCCGTGGGGGATGTTGTGAGCCTCAGCCAACAGGGTGTGATGATCTATGCTGCCATTTTTATGAGGGGCAGCAAATTGAAGCAATTCTGTGCCAAGAAATGACTGATCGCTTGCTGATGATGGATAGAACGAACATGCCAAAGACGAGATCTTTTCGAGGTGTCCACTATGGGCTGAGAAGTAAAAAATGAGGAGAAACACGATCAGTGCGAAAGATGGGAGGATGATCCGCGTGTGACGAAGCCAATGAGGTAGAGTAAAGGAGGCCATATGCGCAAATGTCGTGGGTAGACCACTTCTTGTTTGAGTGTCGTTGCTACTCTCCAGTAATAAGTGAGTCCTGTGTCGAACTCAGCCGGTATGTGTTCCGGCATGCCAGAGTGCTGACATGCTGACTGCACAATGCTGACACAGTCCGTCCCCCCAAGGTGTTCTCCAGGCTGGCCAAATCTGAGTGGACCAATCAACAATCCCCTGCATACACATTGGCCACAATAGGGAGCCATCCATCTACAATCTCTCTCCACAGAGAACATGAGTGAGCCACTCCAGGATGCCCAAACCACACATTTACACGAGGATCGAGAATGAAGAAGGCTTCGAAGTTGCCGAGCCTTCCTCTACGTCCATTTGGAGTAGAAGATGGGTATGGTGCAACATAATTCTTTTCATCACTTCAATATTGATACTCTCTTTGTCGATATCCATCCAATTCGGTGACTTTTCGCCAAGAAACCGATGTCTTCAACAATTATCGTCTGCATGTTCGTTTACAGTCCCTCCCAAGAGAGCCATCTTAAACACCGACTAATGACAACAGCTCCCATCCTTACATCCGTCGATATTCCCATCATCAAAAAACACTTTGACACCACTCTCCTCACAAGAGAGATTCCCAGCATCTTCCGCCAGGACCCAAGTCCCAAGGTTGACCAAGCCTGGGTAGACATTGGTGACCTGCGTCTAATCCCTTTAACTAGCGACCAAATAAAGGCCATCGGCAAAGATCCATCTGAAGTGGTCAAATTCCCCCCAGAATTCGGTCTGGGAGACGACGCCTACGCAGGACGCATCGACGTCTTTCACCAAGTCCACTGTCTCGATGCCCTCCGCCGTGAAGCATACTTTGATCATTACTACTCAAAGAACTACCCAGGAGGATGGAACCAAACCACAGAAATGCACCGGCTTCATCTCTCGCATTGTATTGAGTATCTCTTGGAATCTATACTGTGTCAGGCCAGCACGGATGTCTACACGCATATCTGGACGGACGGAGTTGAGCACCCTTTTCCTGATTTCAGGGGCGATCGGAAATGTAAGAATTACGACGTTATCAAAGACTGGCAGAATAAGAATGCGGTTGATGTGGAAAAGTTTGTGGCTTTGAGAGCGCCAGAGGGGGCAAAGGTTTATCGAGTGACGAGGAAGTTTAAGGAGGTACATGGGTATTTCAAGACTCATGAGGATGATGGAGTGTATGGGACTGAAGTTGTATGATATATGTCAAAGACATATGACAAATTAAATGGTGTAACTGTTTCAGACTGTGGTAAATACCTATATCATCAGGGTTTGAAACCAGTATTCGTTTCTGGGTCGTATTCTCAACGCCTCGATACTGGACCTCCTAGACCAGCAAATGCTTAAAAGACGAGCAACAGGCTGACCCACTAAGCGATCCAGATCTATGCACCTAATGCGCTGTTAAACACCTGAGTAGTGAATTTTGTTGAAGGATTCACTCCCACATTGCCTGCCAAGCAGGACGGGTCAGTGTGTCAAGTGGTCTTGGATCCATCCTGACAGATGCTGACAGATGACATGTCAGGATGTCAGCTACACTAAATGTGACACTTTATGGCAAATTGCGCCCCTCAATATGGTATGGCTATTGTAATATGTGCATAGGTGATGGCAGGAACCCTTCTTTCTGCCTGGGTGGTCTCGTGTGGGTGTCGGCTCTGCCAGTCTTATCCCAACATGTCTCATCTTCAGAAGCAAAAATATCAAATTGTTGATAGTGAAGACGATTCTAACGAACGAAAAATCCCTCCCAGGAGTGCAAGCCGGCCAGTCTGCTGCTCTTGGCAATGGTTAACACTTGTGATGATTTGCATCGGCCAAGCTGTCGTGATCGTATTTCTCACTGCACAAATACACTCCAAATGCAAAAGTCATGAAAACGAGGTTTGTGACCTCCCGTCCAAGTTCTTGAGACCAGATACCTAACCATGTTTTTACACGTAGCTGGTTGAGCGTGTTGTCTGGCAAGACGATCCCCGCTTCCAGAATCTGCAGACCATAGAAGATGTCAAACAGGCCTGGTCATTATATGGTCCCCTGCGTAAGTACTACCAATTATCACAATCCTCGATTGCAATATTGACATACTACATCCCCAGCAACATCTGGATTCGTCCATCTCAACTCGGACGAAGTGAAGTCCTTTAATCTCAAACCCAACAAAAATGTGATACCAGGTGGAATGGAGAATGTCTACGTGATCTCGGCATTTCACAGCTTGCACTGTCTCCAATTTCTTCACCTTGCCTACTTTGTTTTCACCCACAATCGGACAGACGAGCACGTCATGGGCGAGAACCACGCCGTGCATTGCTTGAATTACCTCCGGCAGAGTATAGTCTGCGCGGGCGACATGGCAATAGAGGATCCAAATCAGGATTCAGGTCCAGAAGAAAGTCCGTTACGTGCTTGGTCTGTGGAGCATACTTGCCGGTCGTGGAAGGGGGTTGAGGAGTGGAGGGATAAACGTTCTATCATGCTGAGTCATAGTTCGTAGAGTAGGTGGATGTTATGGAGCTAAGACGATCACTAAACTTCTGGGAAGTGCTGGAAGTACTTTGTATTACCTAATGCTCGCAAAGAAGTCTTATGTCCCTGGCTTTTGAGTACTACACATAACCGAGGGAGAGAACCTCTGGGTTAAGCACATCTCTTCCATTTTCCCTCCCACTTCTTTCAATGCTCCAGCCTAATCAGAAGGAAATCGAGAGACTGTATAGACTACAGTTACATGTTTCTTGTTGAGTCAACCAAATCAATCATGCCACCCACTTCGTTCCCTTAGTTTCCGCATCCATCTATGTCCACAATGATCCTGCAACAAGCAAACCTATGCTTGCGTCTGTTCTCCTTGAATGTTCTTACACACAGTTTGCAGATGTCAGGCCAGGCACGATATGAACCTTGGTCTAAATCTTGGGCGCGGGCAGTCTGAAAAAAGAGACAGGCTCCGGGCCAGGAGCTGCTTCAGCTTCGCGCTTCTTAATGCACCATCTAAGAAGTCTGCAGGGCAGCGGATCGGCAACGGGCTGAGGGGTAGGGAGAGCGGTAGCGAGCCCAATGGAGAGAGCAAGGAGGGAGAGAAGAGTGGTGTGGAGCTGCATGGCGACCAGATTGTTTGACTTGATTCTTGGGGTTGGTGGAGGAGTAGAAAGCGGTGTCAGCTAAGAGTGTCCGGCCTTTGGTGGGATTGGTGAAGAAGTTGAGATCGTCCAGGAAGAGAGAAAAGAGAGGTCTTTATAGATTTCTGGTCACGGTCTTTTCTCCCTCATCCTCAGTCCTTTTCACTGTTCAAGTTGTCTTCGCCTCTAGACTTGTCGCTGGATGCTAGCTGTGCTCCCACCTCTAACTCCTCAATCCCTACCTATTCTTATCTCGTCAATTCAATGTCATACCAACAATACACTGCCTCTACTACCAACCTCTTTTCATCACTTTACATGATTGTAAGCCGAAGCCTCGTAAAAGCATGTATTCGGCAAACAACCCCAGATGTATCAGAACGTTGTACAACCCTTTTTAATCTTACGAGTATCTATATCTAGTAGTGTCCACATATTGGCGACATTTTCCATTTGATGAATTGACCTTAAAGGCTCGTTGTCTGTTATTAAGTGCTAAAGGGGTCTGAATCACCCGACCACCAAATCTCCGTTTCCTGGGCCATCTCTAATAAGCAGCCACAAACGCCATCTCGCCCATTGCCTCGCTGGACTCACTGGCCGACTAACCTGATATCATTACTTTATATATGGGTGTAACTCGAAGCCCTGGTAAAAGGATTCAGATGCCCAATTTACGAGTATCCATATCTAGTAACTTACACAGACCGGAAACGCTGAGAACCTTGCAGGAAAAGGTTCTTTTCACTAATCAAGGCTTAGCCATCAGCATAGCGGCCGCTTCAGACCCTTTAGTGTGCCTGTAAAATCCTGCGACTGAGGCATGTTGGGTGTGGCAGACCGATGCTAGCAATTTTTGCAGCTGACACCTGTATATCTTAATGCCGATTGGCAATGGATAGCTCATCTGATGACGATTTTGTCTAGTTAATGAGCAACTGACCCGAGCTAAAGTCTGAATCTTCAAACATGGCTTTCACATGGTACATCAGAGATGAACGGGAACGACGTGATGGTTGGAGTTTAAAGTTATAGGGTATTGTCGCAGGGCAGAAGAGGTTTCCGACTTTAAGGTACCCATTTTTCCGGTCGTCATACTCTTTTAGCTATGTAACATGTGCCTCTGATGCTGCAGTTTAAAGATGTGAACCCGCTTGTGGTAGGCAGGTTCGGAAATATATGGCCTTGCAACATCGCTCATCAAATTTGTGATTTTTTCCACGGAACTTTACCTTTCCATACCTTTTTCCACCGTGAACTCTGCCCCTCAAACTCAGAGTCTTGTCTCAGCGTGTCACTTTCGGATGCAACATCTTGCCTCGGCGTCTGAGGTCTCTCGGGAGATTTCGCAGATTCCTTCCCTCGAGCCCAAAGTCCGTGAAAGTAGCTGGCAAGCTCCACGTCAACCAAATTAGCAAGCTCTTCTGGAGACCCGTATTCAGTGGTCGTGACAGAAACACCGTGGACCACATCAGGTTTAACAATCAAGCGGTGGGTGGCAGACTTGGAAAAGTCACATCCAGCCTCAACCAGCACCCTGGCACATTCGGCGAATCCATTTGCTGCTGCAATGTGGATTGGTTCCAAAACAACCGCTGAGCGCTGAGAGTTGAAGTTCATTTTAGCCCCATGCCTGAGCAACGCGCGCAGCATGACCGCGTTGCCTGCTATTGTAGCGAAATGACAGGGAGTGAAGAGAAAATCCGTGGTCGTGGCGTTGGGATCTGCTCCGGCAATCAAAAGTACCTCGACGGCTTGTAAATGTCCTCCCCGACAAGCGGCATGAAGTGGTGTTCTCCCAAAGTCATCGGTAACCTCCAGGTCTGGTTTATATTTGAGAAACGCTTCTACTATGACTGTAGCGCCAGCTGCAGCGGCGTGCCACAAAGGCGTACGTCCAATGTTGTCCATACCATGGGAAGGTCGGTGAATGGGATCGACGGATTCAATCAAGAATTTTGCTGCCATATAGTTGTTCATTGCTGCCGCCCGATGTAGTGGTGTCTCGCCGAACTTATTTCGCGCATTGAGTATATCATACATGCTATCCGGGCTCGCGAACACGAGGCGACCCAACATGTTTTGGTGCCTGAATGATTTAGCGTATGCGGCGGCAAGATGAAGAGGGCTATCAATAGCATCAGACTGGAAGCCCTCATACCACTTGGGTAACAGGTCATCATCGCTGACAGTGGCGTTTAGAAGGAGATCCAAGATATCGGCATGGCCAAATATGGCGGCGAGATGAACTGCGGTTAACCCGGAATCTGTAAAGGTGCTTGCGTCGGCCCCATAAGCTAGCAATTGTTGGACTGTGTTTGTGTGGCCAAAGATTGTCGCCCAATGAATGGGCCTGAACCCTTCAAAAACGATGTGCCAGGACATGTATCTGATGTTGGGGTTCATCTCAGTTCTCACCTCTACGTCAGCGGTGCTTAAGGGACTGGCGAGCAACTCGGCAGCTGTGCTCGTGCTGCCATCCCTGATACACGCTTTCACAAGCAGCAAAGAGAAGTAGTCCTCGATGATTTTGGGTTCCGCTCCCTCCGGCCTCTTGATTCTCAGGTTGAATGACGTGGCTCTCTCAAGTATCTCTCCGAAAGCCTGCCATGAATAATCCCATTCAGCTTCGAAGCGATCGGTGGCAGAGGGCCGACTGATACGAATGATGGATGGAGACAAGAGACGATAGGACTGAGCGTACTTCACACCAAGAGTGGACTGCCATTCGTCGTGGGCAGTTAATGTCGCAGCAAGGTCAACCAACTTGTCGCTAGCACGCTCTAGTTGAGCTTCAGCATATTCGGTAGAAGCGTCCAGCTCGAACGCATTCGAAGGATAATCGGCCATTTGTTCGGTAGAATCTTGTTCAACGGGGTTTGCCACAAGAGGGTCTTCCGCTTCCACTGGTGTGAGTTTGGGTGAAGGCGCAGCAGATGGGGGCCCAGGGACGCCGAGCTCGAATATCTCAGGTTGCGAGAGGATCAATGAGAGATATGTCTTGTTCCGCAAGCGAATAGGTTTGACAGTCGCACAGATGCTGCGGAAAATGCATGTATCTGTAAAACGACGGACGTTGGAATCTTGCTTCTCGCCTGCTTTGCTGCCAAGGAGACTTCTTCCAGACTCGCCGGTTTCATCCTCTTTGTCGGGATTTGAGCCAGAGCCCGTTGAACCTGGAAGAGGGAGCCAACCGTCAAGGTCACTTGAAGCGGCCTGGATGTAGCACCAGCAACTCCACGAGAGCGATCCTTGCTGTCCAGGAAGAATTCCAACAGATACCTCGATCACGGACCTTGTCAACTCCGAGTTTCCCTCTGCCGCATTGTGCTGGATTCCGTATCGGAATATTCCCAAGACTCTGTTGTGTTTTGATGTGTCCGGTTTCAAGGTGCGGGTTTGTGGGCTCCATCCTGTTTGTGGATAGACATCAATCAAGTTCCAGACTGCCGACGCCCAGTTACTATCACTCGACTCGTATATCTCCGGTACGTGGATGTCTGGCAACCCATAAGTGGGAAGTTGCTTGACATAGATGTATTTTCGTTCAATGTCTCGAACTTGACTCTCATCCAACCAAAAAACCTCCTCGGTTTGAAGACGTGAGTACTGGTCGCCTCCCAGCTCGACCAAACGAATGGCCGGGTACGCCGAAACACCGTTCGAGACAGATCGTGGAAGACAGTCCAAGATGGCATACCACTCGGGCTCTTGTTCTTCCTCAGCATCAGCCATGTTGTAAGCCGCTTGTGCCCGTGGCTGCGGCCGAGCGAGATCTTGAAGCGAGAGCTGTACATGTAGGCCGGCATTGGTCATTGTAGAAGGGGCGCTTGTGCGGGACTGGGAGAAGTTGAATTCAACCGGAGCCGGTGTAATGTCTCCAAAGTTCTGAAAATATGTCGGGCTCAAGGCAAGCAAACCAGACAGCTGGTAACGAAGCATGTCCTTCTTGCCGCATTCCCAACAAAAGATTGAATGGTCATGCGTGACTTTGAGAATTTCCTCCTGCAGGCGCAAAAACGCGCGCGTTCCTTCACCGTAGAGCAGAGGCATGTGGACATTGAATATGCCCATCAGGCAATATGCAATATCCTCGGTTCTTGTCGTCTGTCGGTTGGCAGCCCATTTCATCCTGCTGGCGACGCTGAGATCATCCAGGGCCACAAATCCTGTGAGAACACCCATATCCACCCCCGTGATGGTGCTGACAAGCCCGGCAAAGCTCTCAACCGAAGGGAGGCGCTTTGGGGCATCATCCAGCTTGCTTCCGAGGAGATTCCAAGATTGAGAATAGAAGTAGACATTCGCTGGGGCAATGAGCTCCTGGAGGGTCCATCCCCGTGTGAACCAACGGCTCTGTTCGATCGATTTGATCACCCCTGAGTCGTCTGGTATCTGGCCGTCCTCTTGTTCGTCGTCTTTTAAGACGGCTTGGAGATGATCATCGTCGACATCGTTCAGGATTGCATAACACACAGCAGCCTCTCCGTACCATCTAAACATGCTGTTGATAGCTTCCGACAATTCCGCGCTCGAGGTCTTGTCTATGCAGCACGTGTCGATCCAGATGTAGCTATATCCCTCAGATTTGGCGAGACGAGCCGAATCCCGGATTTTGGCAAATCCGGGTTTCTTGGTCACTAGATGGTCAACTGCGTCGTTGCTGGATGATAATTCCTGGATGTCGGTAAAAGACACCTCGTCGTCGTCGCCTCCCCAGGTATGAGAGAGAATGGCGTAAGGGGGGACGTCGCCCTCCCGTCTGTGGACCAGCCGCAGCGTTGTCGTGTCGAGCAACCGCATGTTCAACGTTTAACCACGGACGGTGACATCTGGAGACGCGAAGATCGTGTCGATGGTCGTACAGTGATTACTGCAAGCGCCGGAGGAAACGCGGGGCAGCTGAACCATTCCGAAAGAGGCTGAAAACCCCCTGCTGAGAGCCTCACCATCCACAGTCACACGTGACATGGTGACATCTGCCGTGACGTTGCATCTAGTGTATCACGAATTAGTGGGATCTGCGTATTTATGAAGGAACATTGTGACCTACGACATGTTGATATATTTTTTTATACCACGCTGGTTAAGGTGAAAAGCACGATCAATGGGGAATTTGGAAGAATGAGAAAAGAAACATGATAAATTCGGAATTTTATTCGTTGTTACTTTGAGTGTCTAAGAGTGAAGAGGTTGGCATTTGATGTGTTTCTGTGTTTGGTCGAGCTTACTCACTCAAAGCTTTCACTGACCACACGTTAAACGTCAATGCCTCGGACATTTTCATCCACATCCTTTTTCCTGAAACTCAAAATGGGCTGATAACTCCTTGACCCCCACGATCAAGAGCTTGTTAAAACTGCTGACATTTACGCGCGCAAAGCGGCATCAAAAAAGAAATTCATTGGGATGAATGGAATCAGATGACGCTGGTGTTCAGTCCGCTCCATAGATTCACATGCTAAAACCAGGCGAATCCACTCATAGCTTGGTTTGGTAAGGTACACCCATGTCGTGAGTCGAGAGTGTTGGGATTTTTTTCTCTTGAGAAACGATTCTTTCCGATTCTGGGAAATACGAGATTGAGCTGAAGTGCAACCATGATCGCGTTGGACAGGTAAAAAAAAAAGGGAAGGAAAAACTCAACTGCCAGAAAATGAAACATCAATCCCGAACCCGAGTTCTTCAAGAACGTGTCTTGCATAACTGCAGGGACAGAAAAATTCAGGTCGCAGCAGCGCAGCGTGGCACCTTCCCACTGCTCTGGATCTCACCAGCCCCCCACCTTTGGGGGAACGCCAAAAGTGCTTAGCCTTCTTGGCGCGATAATCCTTCGTCAGTTCGCCTAACCGACCACCCGAGATACTGTCGCTTTCTTGGCCCAAAAATCGACAAAGGGGACGTGCGTTGTTAGTGCAGTGGGATGTTGACCGCCCGCCCGACCGGGGCACCTTCCCACAACGTTCTTGTGTTGCATTGTCCGACGTCACAGAAATGTTGGAAAACTTTGAATGTCACCCACCGAATTAGAGGGTTCATTCAACTCTCAAAGAAACTCGATCAAAAAACTCATCTCACAATCATATTTCATAATTTTCAAAATAATTTGAAAGGTCAAATTTTACATTATTGGCTTCCCTTTTGAACCTTGCCTCCCCTCAACACCATGCCCCTCCAAACCCCACACTTTAACGATACCGGGAAACAGATGCATCCTTAGCACGGCTTCCCCGGTGACCATAATTGTGTGCCTGCCTTGGCGACCGGGGAACCCAACCGCTATCTGTACGTAATCTCGCTTTACCTCGGAAGGTAACCCGTGGGTGTCTTGTCAATAAATCCTCGACGTCGTCCCATCATTCTGAAAAAAAGATTTCCAAGCTCATCATCCTTCGACTGAAACACATCGTCGGTGACATGAGCGCTTCAAAAAGTAACGCCACGACCTCGGGGTCCTCCCCTTCACCGCCCAATCACAACGGCGTCCTCGAAGCGCGCGGCGGGAACGGTCATGACTCGGACGATGCCGACAACCTCCTTGAGGCCATGGGCTACAAGGCAGAGCTTGTACGCACGCGATCAACATGGCATGTGGCATTCATGAGCTTTGTGCTCGCCTCAATTCCCTACGGTCTTGCGACCACGCTCTACTATCCTCTCCAGGGCGGTGGTCCTGCCGTCGTTGTCTGGGGTTGGGTTTTGGTCTCGCTCATTATTCTCTGCGTCGCAGCGTCTTTGGGAGAAATCACAAGCGTCTATCCAACGGCTGGAGGTGTCTACTACCAAACCTTTATGCTTGCGCCGGCCAAAATACGGAGAGTTAGCGCTTACATCTGCGGCTGGTGCTATGTGGTCGGTAACATCACCATTACCCTGGCTGTGCAATTCGGAACGACCCTGTTCTTTGTCGCATGCGTCAACGTTTTTACCGACGAGAATGGCGACGGAATCTGGGGCGGTGCCGACGGCGCTCCCACATATCAGATCTTTTTGACCTTTGTGGCTGTCACCGTCCTCTGCACTCTCATCTCGACTTACGGCAACAGATGGCTTCACCACCTGGACGTGAGTTAACCCTCTTCCCTTTCCTCCGCGTTGTTACGGTTTCACTGACAATTTGTCCTCAAACAGACCTTTGCCATTTTCTGGACCTTCGCCGGTATCATCGCTATCCTCATCGCCGTCCTCGCCGTTGCCAAAGAAGGCCGCCGGTCAGCCAAATATGCCCTTACACACTTTGAGCCCACCTCGGGCTGGCCTGCTGGATGGTCCTTCATGGTCGGTCTTTTGCACGCTGGATACGCCACGTCTTCAACAGGCATGGTCATCTCCATGTGCGAGGAGGTCCAGCACCCTGCGACTCAGGTTCCCAAGGCCATGGTTATTACCATCATCATCAACACCATCGGCGGTCTCCTGTTTCTGGTGCCGCTGATGTTTGTTCTCCCCGATCTCGCCATGCTGGTTGCGCTTCCCAACGGACAGCCCACGCCCGTCATCATCAAGACTGCTGTCGGTTCTGCCAGTGGCGCCATTGGTCTTCTCATCCCCATCATGGTGCTCGCCATTCTCTGTGGTACAGCCTGCACCACGGCCGCATCTCGCTGCACCTGGGCTTTTGCTCGTGACGGAGCCATTCCCGGTTCCAAGTTGTGGAAGAAGGTCGACCCCAAGTTGGATCTCCCCTTCAACGCCATGATGTTGTCCATGGTCGTTCAGATCGTCCTGGGTGCCATCTATTTCGGCTCACCCACCGCCTTCAATGCCTTTTCTGGTGTTGGTGTCATTTCCCTGACTCTTTCCTATGCGGCCCCTATTGCCGTCTCCATGATCGAGGGCAGGAGGCAAGTCACTGGCGGCAAGTTTTATTTGGGCAAATTTGGTTGGGTTCTCAACGGAATTGCTTTGGGTATGTTATTCCTGCCATTTTCCTGCAACAGCTTGATGTAAACTAACCAACTTTTTTTTTTTTTTTTTTTTTTTTCACAGCTTGGTCGGCCCTCGCTCTTCCACTGTTCTGCATGCCTGCCTATGTCCCCGTGCCAGTGGAATACGTCAACTACGCCCCAGCAGTCCTCGTCGGCTTCGTCACCATTTCCTCGATATGGTATTTCGTCTGGGGCCGCAAGAACTATCGTGGACCTCCCACCGAATCCGTTGGAGTCCATGCTACCCTCTCCCACCAGGCTGCTGATGCCACTCCTTCCAAGAAGGACACTCTCCCAAAAAGCTGCTGATGCCGATCCTTCCAGAAGGATTGATTGTCCTCACAGCCCACCCACACTACCTACCGATTTCTCAATTTTTTTCTCCGCGTCGTGATTGTGTGTTTATTTCAACAGTAACTCTTTCGCAAGTCCGTCGGGCGTTTTATATGGTGCGCGTCAAGTTTATATATGGGATGGCATGATGATGACAAACAACTTTTTTACGACAAATAAAGATGGAAAGGATGCGAGAGCGAGTCATTTCAACAAATACCCCCCGTGTTCTTTTTGGCTTGGAAACTGATACCCCTTGCTTTGTCTCTTTTCGTAGAGACTGGCAAAACATCTAATTAATTCATAATAACAAATAATATTAAAAAAACTAAACCATCCGTCTTTTCTTGATACATTTCCGTTTCTGTTATTTCGTTTGTATTTTAAATGATACCATTGTAACTCTTGTTGCTCAACTTGACGTCCCTCCAGAACCACGTCAAGACGCACCCCACACCCAAAACACATGTGGCAATAATAAGCAAGTACTCCTGCGCCTCAGAATAGGCATAAGAAATACCGATGCGGTTAGGAGTCCCGACCCTGTAGCCCAATTGCGCGTATAAACTCCCAAAGACATTCTTAATCATCCTCTCACTGGCGTTGGGCAAGTGTTTTCTCAAAGCATTGGGGAAAACAGTGGTCCACACGCCCGTCGCAACCGCTGACCCAATTGCAGTACCTACACTACCAAATAAATCCAAGATGGCGAGAATGGCAGCCGTCTGCTGGTGGTCGACCTCGCTCATCATTGCCAATTCTGCCGCGACGACGATGGGGCCTCCCGCAAATGCAATAAAGATTTGCGTCATGGCCACGTATCCAATATTGACTGTTGGCTGGCGGAAGTGAATGAGCAACCCGACTCCCAATGTCATTAAAGGAAGGGAATAGTAAGCCGCTGCCCACTTGAAACGACGGGTGCGGCGAATGAGGTAACCGATTGGGATGGCGGCGAGGCAGGATCCCGTTCGGTAAATGTTGGAGATGTATGTAGCTTCGGTGATTGTGAGGTTCCAGGCTACCATTGACATTGAGGTGAAGTATGTTCCCCAGATCATGGCGTTTGCAAACACCAAAGTTAGAGTCAAACCGGGGATGAGGACGTTGCGGCGTTTGAGCATGTCGAGGGGAATAAAGTTTACTGGAGCAAAGAATTTTTCGTAGACGATAAAGGCGATGACTAGGAGCCCACCAAAGATGAGGAGACAGATGATTAAAGGGGAACGCCATTCTTTTTCTTGGTAGGTGTAGATTGAGAGAGGGAGGAGAACCATGGCCATGCCCGCTGCGAGGAGTAAGAGGCCAAAGAGGTCAAAGTCGATGATGAACTGTTTGATGCCGCTGAGGGAAAATGGGGGACGTTTGGCCGTTACGAGACCCATTTTGCGGGCTTTGTATTGGTTGAGGAAGAACGCAAAGATTAAAGGGGAGACGACGGCCGGAGTCAAGATTGCCCAAACACCGAAACCCCAACGCCAGCCTGGACCGCGCATAAATGCGTCCGCCATCGGACCGCCAATCCAAGTTGTGATGATGTAAGGGGAAGTTGCAAAGGCGAGCATGAAGCCTCGATTTTTGAGGGAGGAGGTGTCTGCGATGAAGACTGTGATGCAGTAGGATACGCCTTGGGATCCGATGGTGGAAAAGACCTGGGCGGCGGCGTACATCTCTACATTCCTGCTGGAGGCCATCAAGACGAATCCTAATGACCAGAAGTGAAGCATGATGGCCATGCCGATTGGTCTGCCCCAGATATCCAAAATCTTGGCGAGGGGGAGTTTGAGCAGACCGGCAGCGATACTGGCCGGGATCCAGATGATGCCGACTAGGGAATGAGAGGCAAAATCGCTGGTGACGAAGGGGGAATATGTCCTCACGGCGACTTCCTCGAGGGATGTGATGAAGTAGATGAGCCAGATGCTGGAGGAATTTGTTAGCTGTTCGATATTCTTCCACCCTTCTTGTTTCTGATGAGACTCACAATCCATAGGCAATGCCAAGGGACGTTTTAGTCCAGAGAGCTTGTGCTGCTTCAACTTCCTGAACACCAGCTTGTGCGCTTGATGAGATGGAAGCTTTTTGGACTCCGTCAGAATCATCAGAGTCGTCCCCTTTGTGCGGAGGAGGTAATGCTGCTCCATTCTTTTCGACGTCCAAGTCAGACGAAGCCGGTTTTTGCGTGTCGACAGGCGATATAGAACCGTAATTGTCTCCGGTTCTCACTACAGGCTCAGTTGGAGCCGCCTCTGTTGACTTTTTAACAGTCGGGTTCTCGGGTTCTGTGTTTGTCGCCATGGCTGTGAACCGTGACGGAAAAAAAACCTCCAGAATCGTAAATAATGCGTGTGTCAGGACACAAGAACAGCTTTATTTGACAAATCCAGGCCTCCCTATGTTACCTTGGCAAGCAATCCATTTGCCAGTTACCTCCGGCGGACTCGTAGGTAGCTGCGAGAATTTCCGCATCCCTCGGCGGGATCTTCACTCTTCACTGCTGCTACAGACCGGCTAGGCATTTGGCCGCCTTTCTGAGCAGTTCCCACTTACAGCCACCGACAACTCCATCCGTAGCCGGAGGGGAGTAGCCAAAGAGGGGTAACATCCGGAAGAATCTGCAATGTGATTCGACCGGACAAAGTCAACAAGGGGAAAGGGGTTGCATCGGACCGGGGTCCCTTGTCACATCTGCATGACGCCAGCCAATCCGCAAAAGCCTTGGGATCTTATCTGATCATCCGATCATCTGATAAAATTTTCAACCCCCGCTCCCGCTTGTCCCGTCGTTGGCAGCCATCACCGCCCGACGTCCGGTTTTCCTTGCTAAATCCCGACACGCGAGGGATGGCTGGGACATGTGCGTGGCACACAAAAGAACAAGGAACTATTGAATATTAGCGCTCCATAAGAAGGAGAGTGGAATGTGGATGGAGGTTTTTTTGTGTTGTTGCTCCCGCAGCGAGACCGGTGCAGGGTCAAGGTCGTAGCACCGCAACCGAGGCTACCCACCTTTCTGGGGCTGGAAGAGGCGGAGACGGGTGTGACGGTACAAAAGGCATTGGATCGTCCGGGACGATCACATTGATCAATATCGTCAATCCCATCCCATCATCCATTCCATTCATATCAACCGCCAAAATGAAGTTCTTTGCTGCCCTCCTTGCTACCGCCGCTCTTGCCAGCGCTGCCTCCAAGTCCCTCAAGGACTACGTCCCCGAGTGCGCCTACAAGTGCCTCGACGACGGCCGTGCAGCGGCCACCACCTGCAAGGACGACACCGAGCTTGAGTGCTTCTGCGTTCTCGAGAACTACCGCGCCATCTATAACTCTGCTGTCGGCTGCGTTCTCCTTGCTTGCGGCAACGATGTCTCCACTGGTATGTTTCCTCTACTAAGATCTCGAGTATCGTACCGTTCTGACAACCCTTTGTTTCCAGGTGAGGTCCTCCCCGCCGTGATTGGCATGTGCGACGAGGTCGCTCCCACCACCTCCTGGATCGATGACGACGGATCCTCTCCTCCTGCTACCGCTCCCACCGCTGGTCCCACTGACAGCTCTGCTACTCCCACTGCTTCCGACGCTCCCGCTGCCGCCACCAGCTCTCCCGCCGACTCTGGTGCCAAGGGTCTCGCTGTTGGCCTTGCCCTTCCTATTGCTCTTGCCGCCTTGGCCCTCTAAGCGATGAGTACGGGTGTATAATGGATGTGTAAATATGAAGTCTTGGATAGGCGTGTTAATGTATAATAATGAGATACCCTCTTTTGGTTTAGACCAAAAAGAAAACGATGCAATGAGATTGGGGTTTGCATGATACTTATATCGAGTGACACTTGTCTGCTGGAGATATGCACTGCTTGTCCAACTGTGACAGCATGGCGCGTGGTCAAATTGACGTCAAAGTTTCGAACCCGATTTTTTCCGAGACAAGGGGAAAGGGATTGGAAGACAGAATCTTGCCAGTGAAAAGTTGAAACTCCCTCGAAACCAAAAATTTTGCAAAAGTTAAAAAAAGATGGTGATGGGCGGCGGCAGCCGGCAGGAGCTGTTTGTGCAAAGTGGGGCCACGCTGCAGCTTCCACGCAAGCAGCATCATCTGCACACTTCAACAGGAGTCAATTCCCGTCAAAAGCTCAAATCTCTCTTCTCAACAACAATATCACTGGCCAACAATTTCTTTACTCTATCTTCATTGGGTATCTATCAATGACACAAAAACACGTTGGTATTTGACACGCGGTCACGCCTCGATCCCATCCCATCGGATATCCAGCTCCATCCGAGATCTCGAACGCCCGCCAATTCATTACACTCCCACGACTTCCCTACGCCTTATTCGTATACACACCGGTATCCTCGAATGGCTTTGCCCCGAGAGCAGACCATGCGCCATCACACATCAGAGCAAGATCCGAGTCCTTGTTGGGAAACAGCAGCTCCTCGGTGCCATCCCAGAATTGGGTGATGGACCGATCCAGCCCGAGAGTCAGCTTGATCACTTCATCGCCCCACTCCTCCTTGTATGTCCGGTTGGGCGCCTTGCCTCTTATCGCTCTAATAATGTTGTCCGCCGCGATCTCGCCCTGACGAGCCGCAATTCTCGAGTTTGCATTCCGCGCGTGCGCCGCCGCTACGTCGCCAGATACATATACATTGGGAAGGGAATCATCATCGATTTGGAGCGTTGGCTTTACACGGATGTGGCCAGACTCTGTGATGGTGTGCGGTGCGAGCTCGGCAATCAGGCCAGATGCTGGCTTCTGTCCGGTGCAATTGATCTGTTTGTGGTCATCAAGTCAGCCATTAGACCTTTCGCCGTGGGCATTGGAAAGATAACATACAAAGCAATCGCAGTCAAGCTGCCTCCCGGAGCTGAGAGTGATGGTCTTGCCGTCCGCGCTCGCCGGATCGACCTTCTCGTTCAACACAACCTCGACACCCAGTCTCGTCATTGCGTCTGCAGTTCCCTGCTGCAAGCCTGAGCTGAATCGGTGCATCAGAGCTTGTCTCGAGTGGACAATGGTCACAGACTTGTCTGGATAGAGGTCCTTTGCGTCTGTGGCCAACTCTACACCAGCCGCGCCTCCGCCCGCAACTACGATATGAGTTGCCTTCTTGATGCGCGCCTGCATCCCCCGCAGTCTCTCCATTCCTCCTTCTCTGCCTTCGCCACCGGCGCGTGATGGTAGACCTCCTGGCACCGTTGATCCCGTCGCGATTACGAGGTAGTCGTATTTTACCTCTTCGCCGCTCCGCAAAACGACGATTTCCTTCTTGACCGTCTGGACACGATCCCGGATCCAATTGACCATATTTTTGGGACCTTGTGCGAAGAATTCGGCCGTGTACGGAATAAAGGCCTTGTGTTCGTGGCCTTCAACCACGCAGAAGCGAGGGAATACCCATGTGAAGTTGAAGTGACTATTTGGCTCTATGACAACAATTCGGTACTGTCCGGTCCTTGGAAGTGAGGTCGCGAGAATTCTGGCTGCATAGTATCCGGAAAAGGCGGCACCGACGATGACGATGGTCTTGATATCGGCATCGGAAAGGTTCTTTGGCGCAGAGGCAAACAGAGCGGCCCACTTGGCTGACATTGTACGCCTGACGGCCGAGTTGTAATATGTGCGGACGCCATAGGTCACCAACCTCATGAAGAGGATTGACTTTCTGACTCGCTGCTTGAGGGTCATGGCTGGCCTTACTTGGATGGCTTTGGTCTCTGACATGTTGGCGGCGTTGTGACGGTTTGTCTTGGGGGAGATGTTGGCTTCAAATCGATTCAGTCACGGCATGGTGGTGTAATAGGAAACACTATACGACAAGATGACAAACCCACCGACAGAGTCGTCACGGAGTATCTAATGGACCGTTCCATAAATTCTGCGAGGGCCACGCCAAGGCACACGATCGATCCATCTCTACAAAACAAATGGGCGGTCAATTTGCCGAAAAGTCTCCCAACATGCTCCGTCTTCCGAACGCAACCACCCTTGCAGGTATCGTCACATGGAGGGGAGCTTCCTTCTTTGGCTCGACAGTTGCGCAGTTTTCTGGACCCATGTCACCACAGTTGCATGCTGCATCCTGTCCGTTTTTATCCAAACAGGAAATGGCGAGTGCGTGAGCGGAGACGCTAATGCGAGTTGAAATTATCAGATCATCAGATAATTCGTCTTGGCATCCGGTATCGGTAACATGTCCGAGACCGAGCCCTCCGGAGAAAATTGACGGCAGCCACTGTCTGAAAGATGGAGTTTTCGGAGACATTTTGTGAGGCACAGAATTTGGTTCGAGACTGGAAACATTTTACTTGATTGGTTTTATTATCCCCAACTCCCGCTCACGGCGATTTCCAAAATACCAACAAAAACAGAGATTCCCACAAAACGCCTTGGCCCAAAATAAATTTAGCCGGGAGGACATTTCCCCCACTTTCACGATTTTAGCAATTCACACCCTAAAGTTTCTGCTTCTTGGGCGCGGTGAGAGCGCTGAAGGAAGGGTAACCCTTCTCTTTCCACTCGTAAAATGACATGCCATTGGCAGACTTGGGCATCATGACAAAGAGAGGAACCTCGATGTCGGTCTCGGTACCCAAGAGCTCGGCCTTGTGCACAATCTTTTCCTTGAGCCTCTCATAGCCCAGCCTCTCGTACAGGCCGACGCTTGTGAGTGAGGCCTCAAAGTACATGGGAAGGTTTAGTTGGTTGCTCAAGTCCTGGCCGAAGCCTACCATAACACGACCCGCTTGTTTGCCCTGATGCTCGGGGAGGACACCGATGACATGGGAGTCTGTCGCACACAAGTCAGCATGTCTCTTTTGTGGTGATTGGGAAAATTTACAGATATAGGGTTGGTCTCCAAACAACTGCTCCCGCATCTCATGGAGAGGGTTAAGCACAGCTTCGGCCCTCTTGCGATGCTCTCCCTCGAGCCAACCGACGCCGAGGTTGGCGCGCTCCTCGGGAGTACGCCGACGGTGGAAGATATCCAGCAAGCCCATTCCCATAATGTCGCCGGTATCTGTGTCGAGGACCTTGTAGGTGTATTGGGTCTTGCTCTGGTGCCACCAGGCGAGAGTGCCCTTGGCGTGCTCCTCGCGGAACTCCTCAGAGTCGGTGTTTACGCCAGGGAAGAGGATTTGCAGCATGATCTCGCCCATTTTGTCATTGTGGAAGGCGGCAAAGTAGACCTTGTAAACCTCCTTGATGTCGGGGATGAGGGCTGGGAGGACTACGTGAACCATTTTTGCCGGTTTGTGGAGGTGGCTTGTGATCTTGGTGATGTTGTTGGATTGTGGTGTTTTGCAACAATGGAAGAAGGGGGAAAGGAGGGAAAGGTAGGTACTTCTACGATCTGCTCTTGTGGGAGTTTACTGATGAAGGAAACCCCAGGCATGCACTTGCATCTAGTCTTGGCCTTTTACTAATTCTGCACAGCTTGACGCTATCCGTTGCGGGGATCCAAAACGAGAACCACACATCGTTGTGGATGAGGAGATGCTTCCCCAACATTTTGGATGAGATGGCTGTCAAGGGGGTATCCTTGTTTTTACCTGGTCAAGGGGTGCGAACCTGGCCAGACCTTGTCAACACGTTGTTCTGCGTCAAATTTTTCTCTTTCCACTCTTCCGTTGCCGTCCGTCCGGTTTTCCCCTTTTTGGTCATTTGGGTGTCTTTTTCCAGCACTTGGAATTTCAGGTCTGCGAACCCTTTTTCTTTTTCTACACTCATTCAAGCTTACCATCGGATAAGGGGTTACAACCGGAAGAACAAATGACGAGAAGGGGGGTACGTGATGAAATTTTTTTCGTTGCCGTGGGTGTGTGGTTGTTCTCGGTTGTGTTTTTTCTGGGTTGGACCCACCCGCTGCTTTTTAGAGTTATCAGATCCGCTCCAGTGCTACCTTGGTTTGACAGGGGTTTCGAAGGTGCAGGGCCCGCCGAGATCGGTTATCTGATGCTTTTGTCATGGTGTCAGAAGACTCAGAACGTTGCATGAGGGGAGGAGAGGGGACGGATGGGTGTGAGTTTTGTTGTTCTGAGGCTGCTGATATTTATACGGGTGTTGTGGGAAGGGATCGATGTGTGTTGGCAGTTGACATGTGTGGACCACATGTCAACTGTACATGATGTAGTAAGCTGCTTCCCAATCCCATGCTTTGCATTGGCGGCTGGGAGGAACAAAATGCTCCCTTTTGATGACAACCAAACTTTGCGCAACAAGTACCATCCGGACAAGCCGTTACGGTTGAACCTCGAGCGAGCCTGGATCCAAGTTGAACATGGGATATGCTGGTCCGGACTCCTCTCAACAACCCGTTCACTACGCTCACCTCTCTCATCATTTGATCAGATAACCCCTCCTGTAATTTGACCATCGCAGGGCACTACACCCACATCCTTGTTCTCTGCGGTCGATGAACTGATGTGCCCTTCCATCCTCTTGGCCTCCTCTTGGCCTCCTCTTGGCCTCCTCTTGACACATCAAAACGGCACTTTGACAGTGGAAATTGACACATTGGTGGTCCATCTGAGGTCTCCGTCTCCGTCTCCGTCTCCTTCTCCTTTTACGTCTTCGTCCCTTGTCCCACGACATAACCAAAAAGAGCCTCCCTCCAGATCCCGCTCTCCCTCAATGGTCCCCTGCTTTCATTGGTGGTTCCAAAGAGGACCTTTGCGTTCCATCCTGCCAATTCATAGGACTCAATCCCGAACTGACATATCGACCGGTAACAACCCGCGGCAGCCTCATGTCCCTCTTTCCCAAAGTGCAAATAACCACAGCCGGCTCTCTTTCTCCATCAGTCCAATAATGTCGACTTACGCCTTCAGATCCCATCATCCACCACACAATACCTGCCTTGTTCGTTTTTCTCATCTCATTGCAATATACGGAAGAATTGGCAGTGAAACGTCTGTCATGATAAGCTCTCTCAGAGGCAGGCGGTCCGGGTTATTACCTCCTTAGATATCTGCCCCTTCCAGCTGCTTCAATAAGACCCATACATGGTGGTCAAGCAGGTTACACCACAGGTGCTAAGCAAGAACTTGGGACACATCACACACGTGTCACTCCGCTCGTGCGTCTCTTTCCATCGTTTAATGACGTGACTCTCCGTCTCTTGACAGGATCCATCTCTTATGCATGTCATTAATATATCTCCTGGGACCCTTGTATCATTGCAGTGTTGCATGATCGTCACTCATGGAATCACCTTTTAAGGATATAATGCCGGAGTTAATTTGGGTATCATTATTTTGTCTTCTAAATGGCTACCCATGATGTTCCATTTCCATGCATGTATGTATTCCCTCGATCTTCCCTATCCATCCATCATGCAAATCGCTTCTCAGATCTTGTATCCCATCTTAGACCTAAACTGTTGTGTACTTTGCCTCCGACATGACATCCTCCGACTTCATCCTGGCCTCTGCCTGAGCCACGGCGCTCTCCCAGTCGGCATTATAAAGATAGACAAGCTCAAGTGCCGATACCCTTTTTCTTCATGTCAGTGAGAGTCAAGCAATATACAGAGAAAAACAACTTACACAGCAAGTCCAACTGTAAGCCCTGCCCACAACCCGCTCAGCTTCCATCCAAGCGCAAAAGCAGTCGACAGCGATATCGGCAAGGCAACCATGTAATACGAGAACAAATTGGCATAACCACCAATAGCTTGATGGCCAACACCACGGAGAATACCGTGAGAGACTGCAGCCAGTGCGTCAAAAATTTGCATGACGGCGCAGACGAGGATGACCTGCTTGGCGATGCCAATGACTTGTTCGTCCTCGGTGAATATGCGTGGGATGGTTTCGTTTAGGGTGGTGAACATGGTGAGGTTGAAGAGACCGACTATCAAGCCTGCCACGATTGCCTGGCGGTACCAAGTCAGTACCCCAGAGCCACGAAAGAAAGAAATGGAAGGAAACATACCACTCTAGCAGTCACTCGGGCTGCATCACTCAGATGAGCTCCAATGAGGTTTGCAACACGTGTAGACGTCGCAATAGCAAGTGGAAAGGGGATATTAAATGACGTCGACGTGACAGTAACCAAAATACTCTGGGCAGCCAACTGTGCCGTACCAAATTGTCCAGCAGCAATGGTCAAGATCTCCAAAACCGAAAACTGAGCCTCGATCATGATCATCCCCGGAAGTGCCAGTTTGATCATTGGTCCTGCAAATTTACTGTCAGCATCGAACCTTTTCCCACATATTAGAGACAAAGAATAACTCACCCCAATTACTAAACGCCTTCCTGCTAAACCCATCCCAACACTGCATCCCATCCACATACCTCACATACACAACCAACAACAACGGCAACAAATTCTGCGTAATAGCCATGGCCAAAGCCGCTCCACCAAAGTTCCATCCAAACTTGAAGACAAACAAGTAATTCTGCAAAAAGCTCAACGGCGCTCCAATCAACAACGCATACGTAGTAGCATTAAACAAGCCTTGACTCTGCAGAAACCGCTTACCGCTCTCCAACGCAGCTACTCCAGGCATTCCCAGGATAAGAACACGCAGGAACAAAGCAGCGAGAGAAGCAGTTTCTCTGTCTGGAACCATGGACGCCAAAATTGGTTCCGAGAACCACCAGAGTACGGCGATGGGGATCATTAACATCCATAGAAGCCATGTCATGCGTTGTGCTTGGAGGCCGACGAGGTGTTTATGGCCCGAACCGTATGCTTGGGCGCAGAGGGTGTCGAGACAGGTTGAAAGGCCTTGAACGGGGACGTAGCAGGTGATGGACGCTGTCATTGTTGCCACTGGGAAGGAAAGTTAGTAAACGAGGGTGATGGGAGCGGGTTGTTGGGACTTACAGTTGACAGCAGCGAGTTCAACCATTCCAAGCCTGCCGACGGTCAAAACACTGCCGATGGTGACGGAGTAATGAAGGAGAAAGGCGACGATAAGGGGCGCTGCGTATTGGACGAGGGTTTTGGCTTCTCGCTGCCATGTTGTTTTGATGGCGTGGGCAGCTACGGCGTCCTCGAAGCGTTCGATGATTTCCTCGGCGGGCGGGGTGGGGAGCGGCTCGTCGGATGGTGATTCTTGGTGAGGGTCGACAAGGAGTGGTGTGGTTTCTGCTGCTGCTGAGTCCTGGAAAATGGGCTCGGGGTCTTCATGGTCCTTGATCTTGGTGCTAAAGACCCGACGGTATAGACGCCAGAAGATATTGTTACGCTGGGAGCGAGGATGTCTGGGTGGAATGATGGCATTGTCTCGTAGGAGACTGGCTTCAGCGCGGAGGGAATCCTCGACTTCTCGAGGGTTGGGAACGGGTCGGTCGAGACCCTGGATTGCTATGGTTGAGTATCCGGATCCATAGGCGATGCCATTGGGGTGGAAGGCGAGTTTGGCGTCTACGATTTGGGGTTGTTCAGAATCAGAGTCAGAATCGAAGGGGAGATCGTGGTGGTCATCTTCGGAAGAGCATTCAGCAATGTCTCTGGTTAAAATTTCTCTTACGATGGGGGAGGTTGCGAGGAAGGAAGGAGGTAAGGGTAAGCTCTCTGGGAGAAACTCTGAAAGGATAGATTGGCGGCGGCCTTGAGGCCTGCCGTTGATTGGCTGTGGGGTTGAGCCAGAGTTCTCCATGATAAAAAAGAAGTTGCTTTGGAGAGGAGATGAAGAAAATGGAAAGCCAAGGACCAAAGTGTGCAAGGCAAGGAAATAGAATAAATTATTTTGAGTCCCTCACGCAGAGGAATGCAGAGGAATTTCTGTGCAAGCTAGATCAATGTCGATGACATCGCTTGTGGCACAGAAAAAAAATAGGGGATCGCTCAATGGTGTGGATGATCGACCAAGGGTCCGTTGCAGTGCTCGGTAGTCCGTAGCACCTCACCACCTCCATCTTTATTTTTTCTTTGCATCGTCTTGCAATCGCTCCAAAAGATAAGAAGCCTTTCTCGGCAGACACGGTACAACCACACAGTTGGGATGGTATGCATGGTGTGTTGATCGAATGGCGGTGACGATAAAACTTTTCATGACCGACCTTGGAAGTTGAAAATATTTGCATGCAACCTTCTTATCACTGAAAAAAAATGATTGGATTCCTTTTGACGTCTTTGCCTCTGATCTGCATCCGATGGTGTTGAGAGTGACGCAGATAGCATGCAGCTTCAACGGCTGCTAATGACATCATTTCCTTTCGATTGACCAACCACGGGGATTATTGTACCCCCACCTAGCCAATCATGGGAGGTTTTGTTCCGATGAGCTGATAAGCAACGGCTGATGGAGGGCATTATCCGTCAATTATAACAATCTATGCCTTTCTCTCTTTTTGAGGAGGAATTCTTCTCGTCAGATAATGATACCTTGTGTTTTACCCCAGATATCTCGATGATGCCATTTTCCAAGATATTATAACACAACAGAGAGATCAGGTGAAACAAATCTCATCATCCATTTACACATTTTTTTGGTTTTATTTCGCCTTGTTTTTTGTTGACTTCCAGAGATTGGAACGGCAAAGTACCACATTGGTCTTTAGTCATGTGATGATCAACCACATCAATTAGAACTTTATTGAGAATATTGTTATCAAAAATCAAAGGTTGCACATGTCAACATCTATACACCAAAGATTATTAGGGTTTTTGTGAACTCTGAGTCGCTTATTGTTAACACATTGCTCAGAACACCGTTTTACCAAACGCCTCAACATTGAGCCCTACAAGCCATCCTTCAAGGTTCAATAATCGGTACTCCCAGAGTTTATTCAGGGGTTCACGACGGGCTCAACAATTATAAAACCAGAAACTTTCAAGACATTATTCATGTATCATGCTCCACTTCTTGATGATAATGGTTTCAAGGCCCTTCCGTGGTTGACAGTAAGGTTCAAGACTCCACAGAGGCGAGCATGTTTGCTCGTCATTAAGAGAACGACAGATTTGCACAAGTTCAACACTCACTGATGGGCAGGTGGACCTAAACAATAACGACCTCGAAGCTATCATCCAAGAATGTCAGGATGCTGGTTGCTGGTTGCTGGTTGCTGGTTGCTTATACGCCATTCTCCACTGGGTTTAATACAGCTTACATGTACATGGTAGGTGATGAATGACTGTTTTTAACTTTGCATTGACTCATTGAATTTGAGACCTTAGTAACCTTGCATATATTGAGTTTGGAGCACAATAGGAAGAATCAAGTCTCCACAACTTGAACCTATCTATTGATCTCGCTGCGCCAAAACCTTGAATCAATAGCCACAGGCCCTTATCATTGTTCTCGTTGATCCGTTTTGTGACTTAATAGCTGCGGATTGCTCTGGTATAATAGAGCTCTCGAGGGCAGCTCGCAAATTCCAAAATTCCCAACTTTTATTCTCCCAACAGACCAGACCAAGCTCATCCCATTTACTTTCTGTCTTTTTCAAATTCACAACACAAATACACACAGACACACATCAGTCTCTTGGTCGACACAGTCAAAAGACAGCTTCAACAATGTCAAACTACCAAGTCCCCGTCAGCCACCGGGACCCAACCATCGCATGGGCCCGGAACAAACTCATCCCAATCATTGCGGCCGGCGCGTCAACCCGCGTCATCTACAAGAGGACAGTCACTTTGCCCTCTCCCGTCCCCGACGAGCCATCATGGGGCCGCTGGATATGCATCGGCGCCCCAGCAGATCAAATCGTCCTCCAGTTCGACCTCGTGGCGTCCCGACACACAAACGCCGTCAGCGTCTCTTCTCTTTCTGGCTTGCTCGGCTACAAACACATCGACACCAACCGTCCAAGAAGCCGTACCGACCAAATAAGGGCCTATCAATTCTCACAAACATTCGACGAGACACCTGGAGTCTTTAATGCTTTGTACGTATGGTTCTTTTGTCGGTTCCACGAGCCCGGCGATAATAGATATGGATTCGTGGAGGAAAGAGATGGGAACGTGGTGTTCGGAAGGATAAACCAATAGGGGGAGAAAAGCATCAGGTGTCACGGCGCCCACTTGTGATATGTCACGTGATCAAACCTAATGTAAGAATAGTTAAATAAGAAGATAAGGAAGTGGATCCCTACTCTGTAGCTATCCACAAAGGTCCTGGCTGCAGGCCTTTCCTTCTCTACTGAATTTGTTCCAATCGCCAATGTATCCAACAAAACCACTCACGGTTGCATTCCGGTCCAGCTCCCCCCTATGTGGGTGCTCAAATTACTTATGCACACCTACGTAAATACAATATCCCTCGTTAAATATTTATTAGCCCAATACATAAATATCTACACACCTTTTGTGACGGCTGGTCACCGTAGAAACCATAACGTGCGTGATAAGCGAGTGCACCAGATAAGCGAATGCACCACTTTCTACCACCCTACCATAACTATCTTCAATTTCTACACAACCACACTA